>JAZHYW010045187.1:0-10643 GCA_037355805.1 Ixodes ricinus | reverse complement strand
GTACTTCAGTTCAGTTACGTATTAGCGCGGCTTCTACAAACTGTTAAGTTTCATTTAAGAGAAAAAAAAGTGTTAGTACTTGGAGGTGTTCTGTTTGGATAAATGCTAATCTTTTGCGCGAAGGCAAATTACGTGAATGGGACTTGTGAAATGTCAACAGGTCATTTTTGACAAGATAGTTGGATGAAGACGAGTCAACACATTCGTTAACTCGCATTTACACAACGCGCGAAGCCCTATCATGTAATGTCTTGACGTTCGTGGCACATTAAACAAATTCGCCAGTTTCGTCCGAGTTTTGTCAACACTTTCAGCCGTGCTGGGCTGAGTCTCGCCGATCCCCAAGACAAGCGAAATAGCATCCGTCCTCCTGGCGAACATTCCGTTTGCCTTCGGGGACTAAACCATACAGATGCACCCTGTCTGAGGGGGACTAATGGATGCTTTTGCTCGCGCACGCCTATCGGTTAGTCCCAGTCGAACGCAGTTAGTCCCCAGCTTTTGCGCACGGTACCTAGCTTGAACCAGATGGTCCTTTCGGGGAGCAACTGGGAGCTCAGAGGACCAAATGCTGCCGTTAGTCCCTTGAGGCCAACTTTTTCTTAGAGTGTACTTTTCGCTCTCCAGTTCCCGGAGGAAAGCGGAAGTGTCCATAACCTTTTTGACGAGTTCGCCGGCGTCCCTTAGTGCGAAACTGCTCTTCGTCTGCGTCGAGATGGAGCGACTGCAGCGAGACGCTCTGCATTTTTGGAGACTTTTCGCAACGGCGCGGGAAGCAATCGTTCTGTGGAGCGCTGCAGAGGTAGATGCGCTTGAGGTCGTTTTCAGTAAATGTCTTCTTTGGGGCATTTGTTATGGCCGTTAAAAGCAATTGAAAATTGACGCAATACATGCATGCGGGATACCTCGTGCCCGGACTCTTTTTTTTTACCCATTTTGGTCTTAGGGAATAACATTTGGAGATGCCTAGTTCTGGATGAGGACGGTAAGCTTCCTTAAAGGGGAACTCCGGCGATTTTCTGAGCAACCCCAACTAACTATATTTTCGAAATCGCCGTCCTTTACTCTTTCCAGTATGCTATTTAGTATCGCGAAATTCAGAATAGTTACTGTGAAATCGGCCAATGAAAATGACGCCAAAACCAAGATTCGAATATACCCGCGCTTTTCATTGCCGTGACGTCACGGTTGGGTAGGCTTGCGGTTCGAGCGGACAGTCTAAAAATGAACTATGCCGAGCATTTGTTTCGTGCTGCTGCACGGGAGCTGGAGCGACCTTCCACACCATTCATTTGACACCATAAAACCGTTTGTAATCAGTTGGGAACAAAGTTTACAGCCCAAAGAGTGAACCCCTACCCAACCATGACGTCACTTTTTCAATGTTGCCAGTAGAGCTTTTCACTTTGAAAAACACGATGAGGACCAGAATTGTAAATTCTGTAACTTCGCGAAAAAAATTATTGTGTCCAAATATTTGGGTTACTATTTCAGCGACGTCTGTTGGTGTTTTTAGCAAGTTTTTAGGCAAATCGGGGACTATGAAGAAAACGGCGGAGTACCCCTTTAATAGAGCGAGTCATAAACCTTTTACGACTACTTTGGACATGTTGTCGTTCATCATGGCTTTGACGACGTCATTTTTGTTGGGGCTTTGAACAGAGCATGCGAGGTCGTCGCGTGTGTAGTACTCAAGTGCAACTCTCACGTCTTCGGCATTCGCCTTTTTCCCCCATGTAGGGATCAGGGGTTGCCCATACACCACCTTTTACGCTTCAGTTTTCTTGTTTGATCAATCATGAGGCAGTCGCTTCCGGCACCAGACGCAACATTTCTTTCTTCGAGATGCTTGCTGGCAGAAGCGTGTACAGTCGCCGCGGGAGTTAATAGATCCACGCCAGCGCGCGTCTTTTTCCGAGGGGCGCTTGACTGGTGGCTTGCGATAGAACTAGAGATGACGTCAGGGCGAGTCCATGCGAGAGTCGACGGGGGAAGCTGTCAAGGGAACCGTTGTTATCATCCGCCTGCGGGGTGCGTAGTTCGAATGAAAATGGGAGATGACTCAGCGGAATCATCTCCTATTTTCATTCGAACTACGCACCCCGCTGGCGGATGATAACAACGATTCCCTTGAATTGAGACGGCTTCCCCGTCGACTCTGCATGGACTGCCCCGACGTCATCAAGCGCCCCCTCGGAAAAGACGCGCGCTCTCGTGGAGCTACTAACTCCCGCGGCGACTGTACAATCGCTTGTGTTCCTGGTGGGAACTGCCATATACAGCTCTGGGAACTGCATGCCTTCAGCGCTTCGCGGAACGCGTCAAACCACTCTGCGCAGTGCTGACAACTGTCTTCGCCGGTTTTCACGCCATAAACGCTTGACAGCTTTCTTCTAATCGAAGAACTCACCTGAGCTTGTTTTACCTTCATATACGTTCGCGCCTTTTTTTTTTTTTTTGCTAATGGTTTTACGTGATTTCAATGGGGTTACCGACGGACTAGCAGCACACAAGTTTTGACTCACTTCAGCCAGAATTTCATCAGAGTCACGAAAAGAAGAGTTTGATGTAATCAGGTTGTGAGGAGAAGCAATCTCATTCTGGAGGTTTTTGTAGCAATGCTGGCACAGGGGTGGAACGGCTGCGCCATTTGCGCCATTTTGCGCCAGACGCATTTGTCTGCGCCCTCCTGCGCCATTTTGCGGAAACTGCGCCACAGCCAATACCTTGCGCCATTGTGCTCCAAATCGCACAATGTGCGCCAAAAAATTCTATTTTGTCTTGGTTTCGGTTTTTATCGACTCGATTGGCAACAATGAGCGCGTTTAGCTTGGTCGGCCTTGCAATTTTTTATTCCGTTTACTTTCCCTGTGTATCCCGAGTCAGAAGCGCGCGAAAAAACTCTGAGGTTTGGATTCCAAGCGCTACACCACCTGCGACTGGATTGTTATTCTTCAACCGTAAGCGGTTAAGCAAGTCGGCCGAGGTGAGGTCGAGTCGTTAAGCGTCAGATTGCCTGAAGCTCTTCGGCCCGGGTTCCGGACGTCAGCCAGTTGAAAACACATTAGCAAAAGATTCCTTTTAGTGCTTCATCGTTAGAAGTTGGAACCGCATTCCTGCAAGATGAATCACGATTTGATTGAACTGAAACGCGGTCCGATCCGTAACCTTGCCGGCCAGCAGCTCTCACGCGAGCGGTAGATCTGCTCGGCGTACTTCAATCTTGCTCCGGCTCATCGCTTCGAATACGATAACTCCGTTAATCGTAGTCTGCTGCTTCGATATTGAGTTGCACAATAGGATAAACTCGAAATTGTTTGCCCTGTTCCTCCGCGCAACTGCACGTCCGTTGCTTACGCACGTCACGTGGTTTGCACATATAATTACTATGTCGAGCACGTGTGGGTTGTGCGATAAGCAGTGCTGGTTTGCATTTTGAGCAGCTGAAAGCCACTCAGAAAATATCAAGGACACTATCTTCAGAAACATATGGTACTTGCTTTTTGGTTCTCATTAAGGCCAAGTTTTCGCATCTGTTACACTGTTATCCCATCTACCTAGGTTCCTAACCACTCATGTTCATCTGTGCTCCTAAGCACAATTGAAATTGCTCCCGTGCTCGTCTAAGACACAAGCTGAAGTGCAATGAAAACTGATTTGAGCTGCTCCCAGCCTGCTCCAGAATGTAGTTTTAGCTGCTCCCAACCTGCTCCAAAACAGCTGTTTCAGCTGCTCCCGTGGCTGCTCCCAAGTGCATTTCATGAGTTCCACCCCTGTGGCATAAAAGGTCAGATTCGTACACTGTCCGTGGAGCCAGTAGCTTTTCCAACCACACTTTGTTGAGTCTCCCTACCGGTACGAGGTGCTTATCGCTATACACTTTCTTCTTGTGTCTCCGTAGATAGTCCACACAGAACAATCGCACGGTGCTGAATCGTTGGGCCATGGCTGGTTCGATCTGACTAGGCTCTTACTCGCTTCGTAAATGACAGAACTTGAACGTCCTCGCAAACGCCTATTTGAGAGGTTCGGAATTCCTCTCTCCCGGCTCCGAATATCCGGTCAGAGTTCCGAAAGAAAATGTCCTTGTGGTTATCAACTTCTGTCTTCCCTTGTAGATATAATCGGTGCGTCGCGCACGGTTAAGCTGGTGTTGTTTGTTTGCAGTTCCACTTATTGAGCACCAAAGACATCGAGTCTCCTGTAAGCATAGCGATAGTCAGCCGTTTTTGTTTTGAATCACCCTGTGAAAGTTTCCTTTATTGTAATGTTTTTGGCGTTTTCGGTGTTGGAGTGTAGTTTGTGTTGTTTGTGTGTGTGTGTGTGTGTGTGTGTGTGTGCTGTGTGTGTGTGTGTGTGTGTGTGTGTGTGTGTGTGTTGGGGAAAGGGGTTACGGCGGTAAAATGGGAGAGGGGGTTAGGGGTTTTGTCTCGGTCGGTTTACATAGCGTGGTGAAACTCATCTGTTTAGGTCCTTGGGAGAGGTGCCCGTTCCCGTTGCTGTCCATAAACTTGGAGTGATTTACTTTGTCCGGTTAGGTTCGGTCAAGTCTTTGCGGTCGCCTGTCTTTATCTTCCTTATTTTTTCTTTCTGTGTGGGCATGCATTTATTGTCGTTCTTCTTGTGAATAAGCTCAGCTGCGTTTGAGATTTCGTTTCGCACTGTCCGTTATTTTTGTTTTTCTTCGTCTCAGGGTTTAGATTGCAATGTTTCCTGACCAACTGACCTGCATATTTTCCCTTACAACTACTCTTACCTTAATTTCCCGTAACTGACTCTTCACGTATTTAGCTTGGGTTTCAAGGTTCGATTCGTAACTGCCGCCAGCAGTGACGTTCGCAGGCGTTTCTTGTTCGAGATAAGGGGTGGGAAGAAGGGGCGGGGGGGAGGGGGGGGTATGGTCACACAACGATAAAGCAATGCTCGGAACAGCAGGGCTTTCCACTCTCTACGATAGAGTCCCGCTTTCCAGCTTTTGACGCTTCCATGAAGGCGACGTTATGCGGCAAAGCCACTATAACGAAGACGTCGGCTTGCTCCGAGAGAAGGTTTGTCGTAGCTTTTCCCGTTCGGAGGTCATATGTTACTCAATCTTTTGCCATCACAAGTTAGTTCAAGTCACTGCAAAGTGCCAAGGGGAGTTTAAAAAAATAAATAAAAGATGGAGTTTTTTTAAATATCGACGCCCAATCTTGCCACATTTTGAGAAATCGGCTGCATTTCCGCGTTAATAACAAAAAGACAATTAAAGGTGGGCATATTATCTTTATATATTCGTAAAGAATATTTAAAGACGCGCATTTTGATATGTTTTGTAAAGTATTATGAAAGATGGTTTATTTGCAAAACAAATTGTGAATATGTCTCTAAAACGCGTTTTTATGCCATGTTTGATTTTTTGTTTGCATAGAAATATTTTATTGATATTTTTAATTTTTTGTGTATGTGTTGTATATCTTTTGTAAAACGTATTAAAAAGTTATGGCGACGTGAAAGCTTCGATGAGGAAATGACGACTGTGCAAAGTAGCATCGTGAAATCTTCTCAATTTCCACGCCTCGAGCTTCTCTATTTTATATCTCAGCGAAAAAAATTGTTACGGCGTTCATATATAGCTGAATGTTCCTCCCAAGAACATGGCTTTCATATATATTTTTAACAAAAATATCAAAATTATGACCCGGACCATCATTGCATGAACTGACGTGGAATCACCCTTCAGTGGAAAAGGGAGTGAAAGAGGCCGGAAGAAAAATGTGGGAGGTAAGAATGCAGGAAAAATCAGCTCTAACAATGTACAGATCACAAAAACAGGACATAAGAAAGGAAAATGTGTTTGACAATTCACTGGGAAGTTCTTTACTGTTTGAGGCGAGAACGGGAGTTTTGAGGACGAGGACGTATAGGGCTAAATTTCAGGAGACAGACACATTATGTGCCGCCTGCCATAATGATAGCGAGACACTAGAGCACTTGGTTTTGAAGTGCACGGGGCTTCGCCCTGCCCTCCCTGAAGGGGTAACAGATTTGCCGGGGCCCTGGGTTTTGCTGGCGACGATGGAAGGACAGAAGAGAAAAAGATTACAGTCACAAAGAGGTGATTAGAAGATTGGTGGAAATTATCTAGGGAAAATTGAACTGATGCACAACTAACTAGCACAGCTGGGGACAGGAGGGACAGAGGAAAATTGGGACTCCCTCCCGCGTGGCTCCGGCCCAAAGTCTCAACCCTGTCTCCCAGTGGGTCCGGTGCTGGGGTAACGCCGACAACGTTTGACCAGAGGAAAATTGGCGACTCCCTCGCCGGGGGAAGAGGCAGGGGAGTGATGTTTTTAGTTTTTTTTGCCCGATCCCCCGAAGGTCATCCTGGTGATATCCCACACTGCCTGGTGATAGTTAGGGGAGAAAATTGGTCTTAGAAGGGCGGGAGGAATCATTTGTTTTTGTCGTTTTAGACTTAGGCCAGGTGGCGCAAGCTACCGCCCGTTACAAAGGGTATAGCCGTTAACATCCATCCATCCAACATCCATGCTTGATGGGGTTCTGAAATGAATATATTCAGCATCCATTTAGTGCTGGCATCAATCTGCTTCATTCTAAAAAAAATGAAAAAGAAATAAGTTACATATATACTTATTTCTATGTTCTGGTCGCAGGTACCGACAACACCGAAAATGGCTGAAAAGCTGCCCCCTCACCTCAACGTCTTCTACTGGCTTACCGAGAACCTTATCTTCACCCTGTCGAGTACAGTGAAGAAAGATGCGAGTGCGTATGATTGCGCATTTTTGTACGTTTAAACAAAGCAATTATAGTTGATAACAGGTTAACAACCTAGTAGGTACTCGGCTTCGAGCGCGTGCTTTCTGTTTTTGATAACACTTCGTCCCACGAGCAGGCTAAGCCCGGCGAAAGGCGAAAGGCAGAGAGGCGGAGCAGGGGTCGAAACGCTTTTTCTACTTTCGCTAAATACTGCTTAGAATCACTACCTAACGTTAATAACTGAATAAACTTGCCTTAGCTTTTCTTTCTAGGCAATTGCAAACGGCAAAAAAATTCGAGAAATATGAGCATCGTCCTTCCCCTCAACTCGGAGTCATAACAAGCGGCCACGTGGCCTGGTGCCTATCCTATGCCGCCAACGTTAATCATAGCCACGCGCTGGGGTTGGCAAAGTATAAAACGTGTCTGAGCTCCAGGCATTGTTAGAGTTTGGCTATTCTCATCACAGGGGCCCTAAACTCGTCAAACACAAAGTTGGAGCCGAAAGTTCGCGGAGCGCGTCGATTGGACGCCGGCGACAAAAGCGCGGCGTCATCGTCGAGATAGTCCAATCGGTGCGATCCGTGAACTTCGGCCCAACTTTGTGCTTGACGAGTTTAGAGCCCCTGCAGTGGTTGGACACGAGCCACTACCCGAGTGTCCGCCGAGGCATTGATTGTTATAGGAGCCGAAGTCGAGTGCTCACGCAGTACTCGGGCCCAATTCATGAGCCACGCTCGACTGTCGTCAGACGGGTGGTTTTGATCCCACCATTACGTCATCAAGATTTGCGAAGGCAAGACTGAAAGAAATAGTCCCCTTTTATCCTCGCAATTTTACCGCGACAAAGAAGCTTCTGAATCAGTGATGGTCTGTGCGGAGTATACTTGGGCCAGACTAGGACCAGTACGCCTCTGCAAAGTTATTAAGACTCCAATCCGATATCGTTTCATAACCCATATAAAGGGCAACACAGGTCGAAAACGAAACCAAAATTAATGACACGTATCGCTTTAGTGGCACGAAATATGATCACAGCCGAAATATTACGTCAAAGAGAAGCCGCGTACTGCACTAAAACCGACTTTAAAGATGCGACCACCTGCTTTTTAGCGGGCAGCAAGCGGGTTAGCTTTCATGCGCAACTTTCTGCGATGGTGGTACCGCGGTGTGAGAATCGCGCTCCCTAGCTCCTGGATGATTGGCCTCAGAATAAATGTGCCTGCCTATATCTTCCTGACGTGGAAAAAATAAGTAAGGCTCTAATACTGCTCGTATATAGCAAATCTATAATTACTTTCACGTCGCAGACGCAGCTTCGTATTGCTGTTCTACGACGATCATCCAGATGACAGTCATTTTTATGGGCGCCAGTACGCCCCCTATAGGTCGTGAAAATTGCGAATACTCCGTTTCACCTTACGAATTGTACCGCAGCGAAGGCTAGAAGCGCGAGCTCATAGCGTTGCACGAGAGCTTGTGCCGCCGAGATGTGCCCTAGAGCAAGGGGCTTGTGCTTGTAGCCTTTCCTGCGGTACATCATAAAGATGAAATAGAATATAGTCAAGTAACACTGGCGCAGCACCTTCGTGACGTCACGCCGCGGTGGAGCTGCGGTTTATTGGTTGTACTCAACGTTACTATTAGGCGAGTTCGCTTCCCACGGCACTCGTGGCCACGCGTGCCCACTCGCGGCGTAAAACGAGTTCGTTTCGGCAGGCACTCCGCGAGTGGTTGCACTCTCCGGGTTCGTTTCATCGGCGGCACCCCACGCGTGCATGCACTCGCTGCACCGAGAAAATCGGGCGTGCGCCAAAATGCAATCCCGTCATGCCTCGCTCCGGCGAGGCCGGCGAGAGCGGGAGCAGACGACGAGGGTTCGTCTGCTACGATGTGTCGCGGAACCGAAAGGAAAAAAAGTAGATTTTCTGATAGAAATCGCGTCCCGCGGGCGACGGAATCAAACGCTAGCTTGAATTGTGAGCGTCTGCTATTTCACGTGCTTTATTTGCAGGTTTTAAGTCGCTCTGTTGCCGTACAGTCGCTGAAATATACCAGTGTGTCAAGAAATGCTCAGAACAAACGCATCAGCGGCTTCCGAGATGTTTATCACCGTCCGTGTGCGGGTGAAAAATTGAACATTTGTCGACAAAACTCCCCAGCAGAAACCTCTGACTGCCCAATAAGCATCAGAGAAAGCTAAACATAGTGACTCTACCCGAGGCTTGGGCAACATCATCATGTTTAACATTTACCTACGTCAGCCAACTTGCCCCGTCGTATTTTGTTCGAGAAAGCTCTCGTTCGAGAAAGCTCTCACCAAGGCTAATATCAGATCCACCTCTAATGACGATCGAAATCGAAAGTCCCACGAAAAGGTTTGCTGGATATTCCAACAAACTAGATTTAAGCCGTACCCTTTCAGTGGTTCACGCATAATACCATGCTCAAACGGATCAAGCTTCTGCTCGGACAGCTTCATCAGTTTTCTTCAGTGTAAACAGTTATAAGAATTGAAAGATCGCGCAACCAGCTGCTTTGTAGACAGCTGGGTGCGGAAATTTACGCCGTCTGTAACTATCTCTACGGCAGCCGAGTTGCTTGAAGTCATAGCAACTATAAACTACAGGTTGCAGCGTTCAACGTTTGTAGATAAACGCTGGTAGTGACTGTACTCTCGCATTCCCACCCATCACTCCGAACAGAAAGGCGCTAGTTTCGGTTTGAGGTCGGTACCTTTTCTACAACATAGATGGCGGCAGCATCAGTCTGCTGCACTCGGTGCATTTGGCGAGTTCGTTTGAGTCCAGTTCTCCGTGCAACACTCTGCGAGTGCGATGCATTCCGGGAGAAAACTCGAACGGTGCGAGTGCGTGTGAAACGAACTCGCTATATACTACCTCAGTTGTGGAACTCCCGCGGAAGGGGGTACCCCCCCTCACTCACTTCAGTCCGCCTCCCGTCGTTCGAAGCGCCATCTAGATTTTCGTTTACGAACTGTGTTGTTCCATAGAGTACGGTGGAACGCCATCTAGACGCTGCGCTTCGAAACGTACGTATTCCATAGAATACACTGCAGTTACCAAAGCAGCCGTCCGGCGCGTCGAACGACGGGAGGCGAGTCGTGGTGAGTGAGGGGGGTACTGCTCGTGCATGCAACGTCTATGAGCAGTTCCGTAACTGAGCTAATCTAATAACGTTGGTTGTACCCCGTACCGCAGCACCAACGTTTCTAGATTACCTTAGTTGTGGAACTCCCGCGGAAGGGGGTATCCCCACCTCACTCACTTCAGTCCACCTCTCGTCGTTTGAAGCGCCATCAAGATTTTCGTTTACGAACTGTGTGCGCCATAGAGTACGGTGGCACGCCATCTAGACGCTGCGCTTCGAAACGTACGTACTCCAATAGAATACACTGCAGTTACCAAAGCAGCCGTCCGGTGCGTCGAACGACGGGAGGCGAGTCGTGGTGAGTGAGGGGGTACTGCTCGTGCATGCAACGTCTATGATCAGTTCCGTAACTGAGCTAATCTAATAACGTTGCGCAGCACCATGGTGAAGTCGCGTCGCGGCGCTATGGCTGATGATCACTGTTGGAATCCGTCTAGCAAATAGTTTCGGTTTTGCCGTAGACTCCCGGAACCAAACTTTGAGCCGTGATATTTATAAAACTAAACACAATTGACCCCGTAAGTGATGACGTCACAGCATGGCGATCCGCTCCAAACAAAGCGTTACTTGACCCGTTGTTACGGACAAATACACGGGGACTTGACGTGAGGTTAGAAAGTGTCTGATAAAAACGTAAATCATTTTTTGAAGCATTGTTTCTTCTCAATATCTAATCATGAAGACTTTTTCTATCGTCGACCTCAATACTT
>JAZHYW010045185.1:0-70419 GCA_037355805.1 Ixodes ricinus | reverse complement strand
ATCGTCTCTATACTTCGTTTCAGCTTGGGTCCAGACGCAGCTGATGTTACAAGCGCGAGCTCCGGGCTTCCAGTGTCCATGCCAAGCACGCGCGCTCGTGCAGTACAGGCACTGTTCAGGGCCACACGCTCGTGCTTGTAGCATCGGCTGCGACACCGTATGTCGGCTTCCTAGTCGGTACCTTTTCGTTTTCGTGGTTTGGTAAAGCCTCAAAATAACGATTCGGGGCAGTTGTTAGCAGTTCGAAAACAAACAAATGTTGGGGGACAACGAGTGCAGGCCAGCATTTATTTTCCCCAAAATCTCACGCAAATGTCGACAAAAAAAATCACAATATCGCGTCTGTCGATGCCAGCTGCTTGGCAGATTTGGCGGAGTCGTGCCAAGCGATCAGTGGCGTAGCCAGGAAATTTTTCATGGGGTGTTTTTCTTCGCTCAAACCGTTCGAAAGTCATAAAACAATAGGAAAAGAAATTGCCCAAACACAATTTTGTTTACTATTTTTCTGTTTCTTGAAAGACAGAAATTCAACCTTGTTTGCCACATCTCGTTCGTCCAATATTTAAGAGGAAATTTAATGTTGAACAACGAAAGAACGCAATCATCAAATATAATAATAGGCTTTGAACAGAAGAGTCCAGACAGGCTCACAAAATATTCCGGTGCGTGCACTCCTCTGCGGAAACTCGGGTATCCAATGACTGAAAACTATGGAAGAGTACCAGAGAATAGCGAAGTTTAGAATACAATAAACATAAAAACTGCAATGCGCACTGGAGCAATGGGCAAGTGAAGCGCCACGCTCATTGTTCCTGCGCGGATCACATTTTTCAGAAATTATCGTTCTATAGTCATGTTTTAGGTTATTAACGTTCTTCGTTGACGAGAAAGTGGAAGAGAAAAATAACAGTATGTATCATTTTGTGGGGTCTAAACATTTAGTGGAAGCCGCCGTCGGTCGATAGAAAGAAGCGAGAGGACTATTTCGGGGCTGACTTGCATATTCCGGTGAATGTTCAAAAGCGCAACACCTTTACTGCGTGCACGATTAAGCTGGGACTATACTTCGTTTCAGCTTGGGTCCAGACGCAGGCGATGCTACAAGCGCGCGCTCCGGGCTTTCAGCGTCCCTGCCAAGCACGCGCGCTCGTGCAATGCAAGCACTGTTCAGGGCCACACGCTCGCGCTCGTAGCATCGGCTGCGTCTGGACCCAAGCTGAAACGAAGTATAGAACTTAAACCTCCGCCTTCAGCGCGAGCTTTCTGCCCCTGCTAACACAAGTGTGATCGCGCAGGCACGCGCAACCAAAGCACTGCCGAAGCCAGCGAGCTCGCGCTGAAGGCGGATGTGTCTATACTCCGTTTCACCTTATGTTGTACCGCAGCGAAGGCTAGAAGCGCGAGCTCATAGCGTTGGCAGCTGCCCTTAATGCACGAGAGCTTGTGCCGCCGATATGTGCCCTGGAGCAAGGAGCTCGCGCCTGTAGCCTTTCCTGCGGTACATCATAAGGTGAAACAGAGTATAGTCTCAGCTTAGAACGGCAAGCGCTCCTGGAACGTTGAAGCGCTCATAAAAGGAATGACTTGAGCCTTCGGAGTCTCGAGAACGAACGTTCCGCTTCAGCGCTCCTAACGAGCATGGTGGCCAGGATTTGCAGCAGGCGGTTTACATTAGGATACAAGGCCTTTGGGCAGATGCAAGTTGACTGTACCGCCGAGACGCGCTAAGCGGTGCGGTCTTTCCACATCTGTGTCAAAACCAGTACTTCCCCAGGAAGTTTATGTAACGAAACGAATGCTCCGCACAGTCTGGAGATTCGCTCGAAATCGAGGTTTGCAACATAGAGACCGACGTCGTTAGCCACAACATCGCTTTCGCCCAGGGCGGACGATGCTGCCTGACGTGAATGTGCCGACTCTGTTGGAGACGTTGATGGCACGCTTGAAGTTGTATTTGAAAAAAGCGTCGAGCGACAGCTTTGGCTATTGAACTAATTTTTGAGAGTCTATATACGTAAAGGAACTTTCACGACTCACGTGTTGAACGCAAGATTATAAACATCACCCCCTGCAGCGATTAAAGAAGTAAACTAGGGACGCTTTGAAACCAAAAGTATTATGAGCATTCCAAAGTTGCTTCCACGGTGCATATGCTGCCGCCTTTTTTTTTTACGTTTTGGTTGATGTATTACTGAAACTAAAGGAGTACAGGCGAATAACCCCCAAAACAAATAAAAAACAGGACGAAAAGAAAAAAGCTAAGCTGTTTGTTATTTTGTCGTCCTGTTTGCGGGGTTGTAGGGTTTGCAAAGTCAGAGTATTGCTATTTTGAAATTTTGTTTCGCTGCCCTGCCAGTGGCGTGGAGTCCTTGAGACTCAAAGAGCAGGGGAACTGTAGTCAAGCCGCCTGCATTTTCCGAGGCGAGGCCAGCGTGCTTCGAGGTCAGGATTTCGCGGCTTATGTGACGTCAGGAGCGGAGTCATTCGCACCTGCGAGCCTGAAGAAAAGCTTCGGTTACTAATAACACGGTCGAGTTTGGCGAGAGCTCTTCGGAGAGCCGGAGCCGGATTTGTATTTCTCACGCTCACGCAGTCCACGGACAGTGTTGTCATGTTTGTTTTGCTTTGGAATGTTTTGGGTCCGGCCCCTCGCCGTAGTGGGTTGTTGAACAGAAAGAGAAGCACATAAAACTTTTAATGTCTTCACAAAAAAAAAAAAAAGGCAATGGAAAAGGGGAAGAGGAAAACCATGAAATTTCGGGGGTGTATCGACCCTTGACCAGCGCGCCCCGACGAGCTGCCACTTTGCGCATGCGCATCTTCGTGGCAACCGCGTCAGTTGCGTCGTCTTTACACGTACCGCACGTTGGCTTCCCAGTCGGTACCTTTTCGTTCTCGTGGTTTGGTCACGCTTCGAAACAACGATTTCGGGGCAGTGGTTAGCAGTTCAAAAACAAACAAATGTTGGGGGATGACGAGTGCAGACCAGCATTTATTTTCTCCAAAATCTCACACAAATGTGACAAAACACAAATCACACTATCGCGTTTGTCGAAGCTAGCTGCTTGGCAGATTTGCCGGAGTCGTGCCAGGCGACTCTGGTGATACCGCCGGAATGCTGCGATGAAATCGATATTCCAGAGCGACCGCTTTCTGACAGAAGGCCAGTCTGTTATCAAAATAGTAGGCTTTCACCACGCCTATCAAGATACTGACACCGAAGAGAGCAGACGGAGCCTAATTACGCAATGTACGCGTTTAAAATTGTAGCGCAATTCACAGAACCTTTACAAACGATGCAAAATTCAGTACCACTTTCATCGCGTACCGCTTCTATCGTTTACCTAGCCGAGACACTCCAGATGAAAATTTCTGGCCGGCAAATGGTTCAAATGTTTCACTGGGTCCACCGTTCTCGTACATTCGATGACGCTTGTTTCGATCGGAACGGCGGCCAATGCGAACGACTAGCACATAATAAAATATAGCACACACATTAGGTCATACTTAATTCTAATGAACTCTACCTTTGGCGCGTCATGGAGCTTCCCGCTTTTGCCGGCACCTCACCAACCACCACCGGCTGTTAGGCCTATGGGCCCGAGCTCGTTAGAGATAGGCCTAACGGCGGTAGCACATCCTCGGAGCAGTCCACGTCCACGCGCACAATCGCCCAGCCGAGCGCACGAACGTTGAAGATGCGCACCAGCACGGGAAAACGTGGACAGCAGACGACACGCGGTAAGAACGGCAGGTTCAGATCGCAGAAATGGGCGCCTCGAGCACCACACTGGCCCCAGCTGCCCCGAATTCCCGAATGGGGCGCTCGCGCGTGGGCTTCTGGGTAGTCACCGCCGTCGGGCAGCCAGGGCAGCGCTCTCCGCGCTCGTCGACGACGCGAATAGAGCATTCTTGGCGGCGACATGCAATGTTCGCGCTCGTCGCTACGTGTGCACAAAAATTGAGAAAGCTGCCACGCGCCACCGACTTGTACGCACCCCAACTCGAGTAAACCAAGAAAACACAACCTAGGTATCCATCCGTGGATCGCGCCGTGTTTGTTTACTTTTTTCTGCTGTGGCCTGGAGTCGAGCAGAAATCTGGCACCGCCAGGTACGGACGCAGGTATTTCCAGAGAGGGGGAAGGGGGGGGGGGGGGTTAGCGTATCAGATGTTTTAGAAACCCTTTCACCCCCCCCCCTTTTTTTGTTTCCCCGCCCCGAAATTTTTACACATGCACAAATCAAGAGGGGGTCAGAACATCCGGACGGACCCCCCCCCCCCCCCTTAATCCGCTACTGGGCCCCGCCAACGGCTCGCTTATCCTTTTGAGATTACGTGAAAGCTTTTTCGAGAGGCCGTTGGCTGTGTTTTTGTGAAAACCCAGGAAGATGCAGACGCGCGTTTTTCGGCCCTGTTCAGAGGGCGAATCCATTTCACGAAACTCATTTCGCGAGTCAAGATGCGCCAGAAAAATGCATCGTGTGAAAGGGCCTTAAAACAACACACAATGGTTGCACTACACTCGCGTCTGCCCGAAAAGAACTGGATTGTCTTCTGCTTCCCCATAGTACCCTCGACTTTTCGGTATTCGCCAGATTGAGCGAAAAGTTCGTATTTTGAGATCGGTTTTTCACTGGTGTAAATTTGGTGTTCGCCGGCTTCGGTATTTCGGACAAAAACCAGCCCCAAAACGCTTTGGACCCATTATAACGACCTCTCCCACGACGGGAAACTCGTTGGTGCCAGAGCCGGGACTAGGCGGGACGGGGGAAACGTCGGCTGCGTCAATGGCGGCCGATCTCCCGCAGACGGGTGGACGGATGGGAGTATTTTCAACTCTCATTTCGTCTTGCGGAGTGTTGTCATACAAGAACTCCAGTTTAAAATGGGAGTACAATCAGGTGATGTCGCTTTTATACCCCGTCCCTTAGCGACCAGAGTAAAGTGGTGGTTTCTAGTTTGTATACTCCCATGTGCGGGAGTGGATGCTTTAGGCTTGGGAGTTTAATCGGCATCTCATTCTTTAAAACTCCCATCGGGGCTACTTCTCGTTTACAGTGTGTGTCAGCGGGCCAACCAACGCGTACACACACGTGCGGCGGCGGCCCACGCCACGGTGAACGACCAAGAAAACAAAATCTCCGTTTCGTTTTCGCGATCAGCGCGGGTACTGCTGCTGATATACTCCGTTTCACCTCCCCTCATCACGCAGCGTGGTCAGGTGATGAGGGGAGTCGGTTCCTTGATCCGGGGGCGAACGCGTAGCTACCACCGCACTATCACATTTGGGATAAACGGATTATAGTCACGGAGTATACGTTTAGAGCGCTGGTTTAGGTTCGTAGCATCGGCTGTGGTCCATTGTAAGGAAAACAGAGCCTATACTAGAGAAGGACGACAGGTATCCAGCCGCCACCGGGAAAGTTATTGTGCACATTAGAATCAACCACGCGTGGCTGCGTCGCGGTCGAGATTCGTCCTCGGGACCACCTAGCGCGGCGATAAGTTTGTAACGCTTGTATCGAAGTGTGTATCTTGTCGAAGCACGTTTCGCGGAACGTCTTCTTACTCGGACCGATCTCGAATTTACGAGAAACCCCGGCTTTCGTATAACAAACGGTACATAGTTTATGCGACGGGGTGCGCGTATCTTCCCAAGATGTGGGCAGGGCACGTGCAGCTTCTCTCTCTTGTCTGATGTCTCCGTTCCGTGTTTCCGAGTTCGGCGCAGGTTGACCCCTCTCGCGGAGATGAACGGATAAAGCACGACCGCTGTTCTGTGCCGAAGAACATGCGCGACCTCGAGGTTTGATCCGCGGCGAGTAACGTCAAAGCGTTAACAGTGAGCGAACCGTCTGAACATGCGTTACTTCCTCTGGTTCGTGCGTTACACACGTTTACAAGAGAGGCGCCTGCACGCTGTCATTTTGAGCGATGGTGGAGCCTCCCAACGTTTGCGTCATGTTGGGGTGTGTTAGGGGCACGCCATCAGGGTGTGAGGATGTGGATTTGGCCGTAGCCTGCTCCTCATATCGGCGCGCGGTTTGATGCTAAGCCAGGAACCACCGACATGCAAACGTGTATACGCACAGGGCAGCCGAACAGCGAGTCAGGGACAACTGAAGTGTTATCGAATGAAGCTCACTTCCGACGGCATTTTACTCGTTTTGACTGACGCGCACATCCCTAGAAGTTGAATTAAAACGAACAATATTAGATACGACAAATATAACGCAAAGGAGACAAATACAAAAAGATGTCTAGACAGTACAGGCACTTACTTTCGTGTCAAGAAAGGTGAAAAGAAACGCAGGCGAGCTGGTGAATAACATACATATTAACCCTAAAACGAAGGAACAATAAAAAATTAAAAAAACCGACAGAGCTGTGTTAGAGACTTCGTTGTTCTGTCCCTTTCTTTTATTGTTCCTACGTCTCAGGGTTACTATGGATGTACTTTAATGCCTTTGTTTCTCTGGCGATATTATATCCATACTTAATTGTGCACTAACTATAGCCCAGCAATTATTACTGGAACGACGAAACGCGAGCAGCTGTTAAATGCCATCCGAATGCATGCAGTCCCAAGCGAGTATATACGCCCAGCATACTATCCTTTCAATAATCAGTAAAAAGCTGATCGACCGAGCAGCGGTAACAAACAAGAATAAACAGCCACAACCGTCCCCTTTCTTTTCCTTTCTCTCTATTTGTTCGCGGAAGTAGCTAAAACGTATACAAACCGAGCACTCAGCGAATTTCGGGAGATTATCGCCGAGGCAGCCGCAGCGAAGATGCGATTTCCTCCGCCGGAAAGCTTCTCTGTCTGCGTTCCGCGGCTGGTTCTCGCCTCCCAGAGATTTGGGGAGAACGAGCGCGGAATCCGAAATGACGGCGAAACCACTCTTGGCAGTGCAGGGCACAGGGTGTCCTTCCTGCTTCGAGAAGCGGGCTAAGTGGTCCGCGTTAGGCACCGCCGGTGCCGACCTGGCGACAGTTGAACACGAGACGTCAGTTAGGAGAGCGCCACGTTGGCCCCGTCCACTATCGTAATTTATCGTCGCTCGACTCGATTCCGGCGATTTCCGCGTTTTCCTACATCGCCGCGAATGCCGGAAAGACGCGATCGCTGGGGGGGGGGGGAAGAGCTATATTATACTCCGGGACCGGGTTGCCTTCGATTCGCGATTCCGGAGAATGGAATACGGGTTAGAGGAGTATGGGAGGTGTACCCTAATAAATTCTTACTGAATTTCTAGAGGGAGGGTTCACCAGAGGGTTTTTCCTTTCCTATCGTCGCAAAATAAACAAATGAACTTCTAAAAACCGTGAAAAAAGAACGTGAAAAGTGCACGCCTACCTGGGTCGGCGGGGGAGGGGTTCTTATGAACTCCTTATTGAACCCGTGCTTGAAACCTGGTGGATAATAAGGCCTTAATACTGGATCTTCGCTATACTCTCCGGAGGTCAACAAAGGGCACAGTTTGGATCGGGCACCAGTACCGCGTCTGCGTTAGACCGGGACCCACGTTAAATCAGCGAGGAGTTGAGTTCCAGTCGCGAGCGTATACGCAGCCCTCTGTGCCACACGCTGCTCTCCGTCAAGTGACATAGAAAATGCAGAACCACGGCCTTGTAGCCCTTTCTCGTGCGTTGTCTGAATGGGACGAACGTAGCACTGATCGGATGGTAGACGAAAGTTACTTTGGACTTTAATTATACCCGTCCGTCGATATAATACCGTACTGAAAACACTCCGAGTTATACGACTGAAATCTACGGCGAATTAGCGGGGAAAAAAAAACTAACATTTTTTACCGACAACTGCAGTCTACGATGGGAGACTGGGCAGTGGGTACGGCGTCTCACGTGCTCAATGTTTCAACCAAGATCGCGCTTTTAAAGTCGATACGTTGTTTTTTTTTGTCGTTTTTATCTTAGGTTTTTGTTATTTGCAAGGCTTCTCCTTCGACTGATTGCAGTGATTAGTTCTCGGGGTGCGCGCTGCGAAAGAACAGACGCGCGCGACCATTATCCAGGAGAGGCTACGAGGCAAAAAGTTGCGTACCAATTGCGCCTAAAACTAATCAGTAAAAAAAAAAAGAAAAGAAAAGAAGTGCGCTTTTGCATTGCAGCTGAGTGCTCGTATTAAACGCCGATAAAGTCTAAACCATGGGAATTCAATTTAAGAAGGAACGCTAAACTCGCAGACCACAACCCGTCTTTACGATCCTGGACGAACGGTCATAGACAGCAAGGCTGTTAACGCGTTTCCTGATATATGTCTATCTGCGCTGGACGCGATAGCCTCACCACCCGGGTGTCGACTCCATCAGGGTAGCTGTGAGCAAGGCACGCTCCACGGGAGAGTCGATGCTTTGAGTGCTTACGACATATCATGTGGTGCCCATCTCCAGTTTACTTTAGATCGGACAAAGCCATTTATTGAGTATATCGTTCGCTTTAAATGAAAAGGTACGCCAAGTTCTTTAGCACTAGAGCGAGGACATCGTGTTACCTCTTGGATCTTATGCTTTCTTAAGTTGTCTTTTATATGTAACAGATAAAACTGGCTATTTGTGCCGCCGGTTATTGAGAGTTTTCCTTTTAATATAGTAAAACACAGGAATAAAAAAAAATAGTATTCGGACAAACTTCTCTTAACCCTATCTTCCCTCCAACCAGCACGGAACAGGCATAATCAGTGGCTGTTGTGGAGCACGCTAACCTTCGCCAATTCGACAATTTCATTTAAATATATTCAACCTTTAACTTATTTCAATACTCTTTTTGTACTAGAAAGTATTTCGGGTTCGTTTCTAGTCTTCGTTCTCGGTACGTTACGGACTTGCCTCAGAAGCAATGGGAAGGCAGACATCGGTAATGCTAACTCTGCGTTTTCGAGAGTAGTACATGATTAGAAAAATTAGCTCAAGCCAATCAAAGAACCATCCCTGAAATCCACACCCCTGAACTTCCGCTTGCATTTGTGCACACCATTCTCTTTCCTCAACGTGTCTGTCTTTTTCATTCACGGACTTTATACAGTACTGCGATCGCTCCCACGGATACCGTGCAACAACTACGCCAAAAGTATATTGGCAACATAACGACCGAACGTCAAAAACCGAAAACCCTTCACGCAAACAATAAAGAATGTTTAGACACTCTGCTCCGAGATTCCGTCAGATAGTACTTGGTTTACGTGCGTGCAACAACCACGCTACGTGTGGACGTTACTCCGTTCGGGAAACGCCCGTCGACTGGGATCATGCTCACGCCAGGGGGCACTTGGGACACTTCATAACGTCTCGAGAAACTCCGCGGCGCACTGCGTCCGTGAGCGCGAGAAGCCCGATGGAAGTTCCCCGGTTAATCCGACACCACTTAATTCGACACGAGGGGATTGAAGTCTGCCCGTCTCGGCGGCGACGCATTTGCATAAATCCGTACACGTCGATCAATTCCATAGTCTCATTTCGTATTCCGGCAGGCGCTTATACCTTACGTATTTCGTTTTCTTATATATAGTTTATAAATATGCCGAGACGCGTTTTTGCTGCGGGCTTTTATGACCTGAGGAGTGCATCCGTTTTTTTATTTGCTTATTTATTATTTTTGTTTTCTAAGGAGGGTTTATACTGGAAAAAAGAAGCGGAAAGTTCATTCCTATTACAATGTTTACCCGTTTGCTCCGAGGAAAGCTTAGCACGCAGCCATGGGTTCGTCCGACTCCGGCGTTCATTTTGACCACCGCACAGCGCAATAGATTGACATGTATATTGCACAAATAAAGTGACGCACCAACACTGTACTCATCGCGATTGCACTAAAAGTGCAGTAAATGTGTTTTGTGGGTGTTCATAGAGCAAGAAGTTAGCCCCAATCAGTGTCTGGTGTCTCAGCTGTAGAGGAGCAAATGTAACCAGTGCAGTACAACCGCAAGCCTGAGGTCTTTAACGTGCATCACGACATGCAGTAGTGATTCACAACCGCACGCCGGTACGATGCTCATCCAGATCAAAACGGACAGGGGTTGGGATTTGAACCGAGGATCCCCGGGTTCTGCAGCGCGAGCTTTCGCTTCACGTGCTCCGAGCCGGTGGGCGATAGTCCACTCGACCACCCATCTCACCTTGATTGCAGTGCACAAGTGTTACAAATATATGAAGCATATAGAAACGAAGTGACAAGTGCAAAGAAAGTGCAGACGTATGGATGTGAGAAACACTCCTGTGATAGTAAAGTTCTTCTGACCGCATATCCTCACATCAGCATTCGCATGAACATAGATTTTCTAACACTTAAGATTCCAGCAATAAAGTGATACTAAACGCCGATCAAATTACAGGCACTGTCAACTAATTCTAATAATCAGTTGATTTACGTCAAAAAATTCCGTGTACATTTATCAATTTTTTTTTTGCTTATGGCGAAAAAAGTACACTGTAGATAAAACACTTCAGTAAACATATGAAAAAAAAAACTGCCAGCAATGGCACGTTAACACATTGTTGGCGTGCCTCTGCCCAGTGCAGAGACACACCCAAAATTATTGAACACAAAAAAACTTTGAAGTGATGCTCCAAACAGTGCCTTAGATCCACGCAGCATTCTGAGGCTCACTGCAAAACTTGGGTAAAAAACAAAAATTGGTTTCAGGCGAATAAGAGTATATTTCGTAATATTCACAAGAAAACGCATAAACTGCAATAATATTTTAGTAATTAATGCTAGTTAGAAATTCAAGAACGCATACTTTTTATTTCAAGGCCCGAGGTATTATTTGTTTGTATATATTGACCACGTTTAGAATACTTAAAATGTCTGGCCGCCACATTAAAAAAAAAAATCTTGCGAACTAATGATTAGTTTGATACGTACCACGACTTAAATATCATTTTTGCCTTTACTACTCTTTTTTTCTGAATAGCTTTTTTTGCATTCTTTATTAGGGTATTAGACCCTGTAAAGTTACCATTCCCATTTACACCTGCGCACTGGGGCCAAACAACCTTTCCAAAGGCTCACGGTCAAAACATCAATTGTATGACGTTTCTTTTTTTTTGTAGCATTATTAGCATTTAGATACCGTCTGTGGGCCTCGCCACATTGTTAAAACGGAATGTCTCCCAACGCTAGCCATGCACGCATGTGTTGTCGGTTGACCCATGTGCACGCACACATTGGCTGACCGCACGCTGTGCGTGGAACACTGGACACTGAGCGTGTGCGTGAATTGGCAAGAGGTCTACAAGATACCTATAGATACCTACGACAGGGAGGTCTTTCAGTCGTCCCGTCTCCAGCGCAATCCTTTTCATTTAATCTCTCCTTCGCAAAACTTGATGACGTAGCTGGGCGGTCGCAGTGCCGCCCAGTGACGATATCTGAATGCGGCTCATAGATTGGACCCGAACATTGCGTGGGCACTCGATTTGGGCTGGTGGTAATCGATAGCTCGAGAAGCATTCGGGTAGTGGCCCGTGTCCAATCGCTGCAATGACGAGTCGACAATAGCCGAACAATAACAATGTCTGGAACTCAGCGCGTGTCCTGTGCCTTGCCAAACGTAAGCCAAACGCAGCGCGTGGCATGATCAACATTGGCGGCATATATAATCGGCTCCAGATTGCGTGGCCGCTTGTTCTGGCTGCGAGTTGAGGGGTTGGACGGTGCTCGCTTTTCTTTAATATTTTCTACGACTTCGATTGCGTGTGATGAAGAACGAACGGGTGTTTCACAGGTCATTACGTCAGGTATCCCTCCTAAGCAGTATTTGCGCAAATAACAAAAATCGTTGCATCGCCCCTTCAAGCATATTGCATTGCCCCGCGTGTGCACGAAAACATAGTTGTTTCTGTATGTGCATTACAACCAGAACATAAAAAAAAACATTATTAAATCTAACATCAGATTAATAAAAAAAAATATCAAGCACTCTAAACTAAAAAAAAAAGACATTCAGTTATCGTAAATAATAAAAGAAACTGTTTTCCCCTGACGCATGACCTCTTAAAGAAGTTACCCTCGGTAGCACTTCGGCTTCGAGTGTGCCCGAGCTGCCAAAGCACGATCGAAAGCAACGAGCGCGCGCTGGAGGCTGTGTATCAAAAAAGAAACGCCCTGACGTTTTTTATTCTGTCAGAGACCATAGTATAAGAGAGGCGTCGAGGTTCGTACTGGAGACGCGAGACTTGCTTCGACGTTTATGATCACAGCGTATGGAAATAACAAAAGGTCCAGCGGAAGCGAGTTTCCGGCAGAGCAGCCCATTTCTCCTCTCACATACTTTCCACCTCCTCCAAGTCTAACACTGCTCCCAACGCATCATAGCAAAAAGAGCGCTACCAGGTTAGCATTTCTTTTTTCTCTCTCAGGGATAACAGACAAAAAGCCACGGGTGACCGACACAAAGTATCTCTCACAAAGTAGAAGGTTAAGCATCTCCATTTGCCAAAAAGGATCATTTGAGGCTTTTGGTATACATAATGGCCTGGAATGTCTCGTAATTGGGGGGGGGGGGGGGGGGCGGTACGCATAAACCAAATGATGTTTACGGAGACAAGTTAGTAGGAATTTAAATTCAGAAAAAAAGGAACACCTAGCAATCGTATTAAAGCTTTTGTAGTTGTGCAGCGAAAATTCGCTCCTTAAGAAATATTTGGTATTGAATATTGATGGTAGTGCCCGATCGTCATGCATCTAATTTCAGCTGTTTGGTACCTTTTTCATATAGCACAAAGCCATGGCAAAAAGGAAACACTCCTTGATAGCCTATTTATGTTTTAGTTGAGCTTGCAATCGCTTCAGGGTGAGTATTGGGCATTAGTGCTCGTTAGTTAAATGTCCAAATACGTTTCTTTAAAAAAAAAAACAGGTTGGAAAATATATTTGATTGTCGAACATATAAGGATATCCGTTTCACCTAAGGCAGTGGCACTACTGAGAAAATTATCCTGATTATTAATATTATTATTTCGCTTCATGAGAGTGCTCGAGCTACACCGCCGCCGGTGACATGGGCTGTTGGCAGAAAGTAGGATGCATTTTCGGGCAATAGGTTTTGTGGAGCCCTTTCCGAGTGATACAAATAGCTACGATCATTGAAGACGCCACATCGCCGCTACCGTCTGTTGAAACACGGACACTCATCCAACCAACACATGACTTGTACATCCTAGGTCACACTGAGACGGGCACAGATGGAACGTTCAACCGATCGTAAACTAATCGATTGATCACATACAGAGCGAGAGGGATCACGTTGGTGCGAATTGCGCCCATCTGAAAAGGTCGTATGCACACGGACCACGGACGGACAGTACACGATATGAAGCTCTTTCTGGCACCAAGCCCAATTGCCCCAGACAACGAGCCCCACCCCCCAAAACCGACCTCGAACTTACCGGCTTCGCCGTAGCGCGGCCGCCGTCGTAACCCAGGCAGCAGCGGTAGCCTACGCCGGCCCCTCGCGCGCCTGGTGCCGATATCCACTGGAGTAGGAGCGAGCGAGCGCGCGGCGACGACGGCCACGCAAGGGGCGACCGAGCAAATCACAAGCACCACCGCCGGCCGAAGAGTCGCGCACTCCGACGACGCCCGTCGCCAGCCGTCACACACGCAACGTTAGGTCGGAATTGCCACCGCGCACCACGCCGTCTTTGTCGTCCGGATGCGTTAGGAACGCGAGATGCCAGCAGCAGAAGCAGCAAGGAGTCTCCTCCACTCGATGATGGATATCGCCGCGGGTGAAGCCGACGAGGCACAACCGGCTCTCTGCGACGGATTTCGGGAGCTTTCTTCGTCCGCTCGCTTGCTCCCTCCCCTCTTACGTGAGAGAGGAAGAACGATCACGTGACCCTTTTTTCTTTCGCCCCTAGAGAGAGGGTGGTGACGGGTGGTGGCTGCTACAGCAGCAGCTACAGTCAGTGGCTGGCTTGCCTACCTGGCCGGTCACTGCGGGCAACCACCATCACTGCAGCCACCCCTGGCTCGGGAATCGTCGGAACGGCCTTCGCTCTTTTTTTTTTTTTTTTTTGCCTGCTCATTGCAACAGCTGCTGCTGCTTCTGTTGTTGCTCCCAACTTGTTATGTCTCTCTTTTTTTTTATTCTGTTTGGTTGTCGTATTTTTATGCATCCGTGCGTGTTGCCCCTGCAAGACCCCCTCCATCCGCTCTTTTCTTTCTCTCTCTACAACTCCCAAAGTTGGGACCTGCTTTTCTTAAGAGCGGGGTGAAGAGATCTTTTGTCTTTTTCTTTTCTTTTTCTCATTTTGAGGTATTTCTATAGTTTACGATGAGAATAACAACGGAGTTTGGGGTCGAAAAATCTAGGCTGCTGACTTCAGTTGCTTGGGGTGTCTGGAAGCGGCTTCAGTTACGCAGCGTTCTCAACTCCATACCGCGAAAGTCAAAACCGACCTGTGTTGTGGCGTGAAATTTGCTCGAATATTGCGGCCGTGCGACGGAGATTGTACGTCGATCTGGGTTAGGCGTTTATTTACCCATTACGGCCGAGCCGATGTATGAATCAAATCGAAGTTTGGTTTCCCACTTCGGAGCCATTAAAAGAAAACAGCGCTCTCGCGGGGGACCTTTCTGCGGTTCGCCTCCAAAGTTCTTTTTACGACGTCGTGTGTTCCAATTTCGTTGCAGTTGACTTTTTCCAGGCTGCGCGCTCAAGAAAGCGAAAAAAAAAAAAAAGGATATTGAGCTTTGTGGGCGGCACTTTTAGTGCGAGGGATAACGGGCCGTTCGAAGTTTTACTGGCCGAGAAATTGATTTTCCGGGCGGCGGGGTCTTGTATAGGGACTGGAGGGACGGACTTCGTGGAGCGGAATTGGGTTACGCTTTACGTTGCGGTTTCTTGAAAACGTTACGCGTTTCTTGCTGCCCGGAGAGAACAAAATGTGGGTAAGAAGGATTGCAGGAGTCAATGCACGCGTTCCGTGTCGGCAGAATGACCTCCACGAGGGCCGTTACGGTGCCTCGAATAGCGCTGAGCTCCGGCACCAACAGACGCCGCAGGACAACATACACCTGCCGCATTTCGACCCACTACCTATACAGCATTTTTTTTTTTTTACTGTGCATGTATGAGTTTTAATTAAATAAAAATGACAGTGTATTCAGATGTTATTTTTGTTTCGACGTCGCTCAAGACTCCGCGTCCGTTCGCCTCGGGACTAATTTTGTGATGAGGCGAGGAGTTCTACGTTTCAGCTTCCTCCGTAAGTTGTGGTTATGGGCACTCCGAGTAAGTGCGCGCATGAACAGTGTCCTCAGTTCCTGCCCAATGCGAAATCAGTATAATATTGATTACAAAGATTACAGCAATGAAAAGGTGTAAAAGTTTTCTTTGCTGTGTACTATAACAATTAACGGCTGATTCACATGAAGCGAATTCGCAGCTGCGATGTCTAGCACCGCGGTTTCCGTCCACCGTTTTTTTTTTTTTTTGTCGCACGAGCGACGTCTCGACGGCGAAGTCACGAGCGAAATCGCGTGATGTGAGTCGGGCGTAACTCGGCCGCCCTGTGGCACAAAACCAAATAAAAAAAGAAGAAAAATTATATATATATATATAAATATACATACGTTAATGGTTGAAGGGAACTGTCCGCATACACACCTGCCCCTGTGTTTTATAATTTGATGTCGACATCGAGCTGCAACTTAACAATTCTTAATCGCGTAATTATGCCGAAATCCGGGAGCATCGTATGTACATTGTCCCTGAACTCTGCTGGCCCACTACATACTGAGGGAACGCGTGGCCATTGTGCAGGCGCCGCGTCCAATTAAAGAATAAAATATGCAATTAAGAATAGCTGTAAACTGAACCGTCTGAGCAAACAATAGTGACACGAAACCACCGTAAGACGACAAAGCCTACTTGGTTTTTGTTCTTTCTTTATTCTCGAGAAGGCTCACGCACCCGCGGGCAACCGGCCGGCATCATTCGGTGCTCAGGAGTCAGGGTTTTCATCAGACACGAAGTTGGCGCAACATGATGTTCGGGTGTCAGAATGTCAACACGGCCGCTTCAAACTGACCCCGGTGCTAGCTGAAGAAATAAAAAAGGAAAAAAAATGTTCTTGAATCGCACATGGTGACCTCGCTAGCTCCTGTGCGTCTGTACACCGTCTGTTCTCGCTGCTGTCGTCATGCGCAATGGGTCCCAGTCCAGATTAATTACGGGACGGTTAAAGACGTTCCCGGGTTCCGGGCGACCCGAGAGCGCGTGTGTAGTGTGCCTAGAATTTCAGAGTGTTTCCAACTGCACGATCGGAGTCACGTGGTTTGTGGGCTGCGCTCGCGATACGAGCTTCGAGGGGGCGCCGAAAGCGTCGATCGTCCGCAAGCGTCTACGCTTTTCTGCCCCACTTTCCTCTCCGCCACGTCGCGGCGCTTGCGCATCAATCTTCGCCGGAAGCGTCCGCCATTGGATTGCAAACGCTATTCCATGGTTTGGGTTGCACCCTCTCTCAAATCTAGGCCCCTTGCGCCCATGCAAAAGAGGGCGCACTGACACCGTGGAGCAAAGACGCGCGCTCGTTAATTTTCTACGCGCTCATGGGCACGCGCTTTCCTCCGTCATGCAATGCAGGTATCTTCATTGTGGAAGGCCTTGGAATGTCGAGAAGCAATCTTCCTATTGTCTCTGGACACTCGGACGGCACTTTTTCTGGGATTTCCTGTGGATGTGGTCTCTCGCGTTTTTCTTTCCATGAAATCCAGGAACTACTTTTTACGTTCTACTACGCTTCATTTTAAAATGCAATTATTATCGAGAAGTCGCCTTGATACTGATAACAGTACACAGAATAAACGAGATACTTGGTTGTGTTCGTGTTTCTAGTGTTCAACGAGGAATTCTAGTTTGTCTAACAACGTAAGCAATTCATCGTATAATTGAAACAAAAGGGCGCACTCACGTGAATATATGCCGAAAAAACAAAACCGACATCAACATAATGACACGAGAGCCTAACGACAGTCTGGTTCTTGTTTCGTTTTTCTTCTTGCGGAGTCTATGATCCCAACAGAAACAAGTACGTAGCATGTTACAGGGTCAACAGGGTCGTTTGCGTGTCCACAGAGCTTCGTGCTCAGGAAAGAAAAATATTGCGGTAGCATATTGTCACACCTGACATTATCGTCATGCTTAGATTATGTTTATGGTTGGTAAATCTAGGTACAATCGTTTTGCGTACCAGTACTGACGCAGCGACTTCTGTAAGAACGCCATTGGTCCTCACTGTATATGGTCACATGATCGCTTACGACAGCCAATAGGAGTGAGACGCGCCATTCTCAAGGAAGCCCGGCTACACTCTAAAAAATGCCAGCACGTTTACGTACCCGCAAAACGCTCGAAGAGCCAATCTCTGCGGTCTACGAAATCAGCGCAGCGAATGATGGGGCGGAGCATCTGTTTAGACCTCAAAATTGAGTGTGCGCTGTTGCATTACGCAATGTAAGCATGACGCCTTGCATTGCGTAATGCCACAGAGCAGACTTCCTTTTTATGTCTAAACGGATGTTCCGCCTCATCGCTGAGCTGATTTCGTGAATCGCAGAGATTAGCTCTTTGAGTATTTTGCGGGTAAGTAAACGCGCAGGCCTTTTTTAGAGTGTAGGCTACAGCGGTAACACTGTTTTTTAATGGTCGCCACACTTTTTGAGTAATACCTAGTCAATTAAATTCTTGAAATTAGAGAGCAGTGTCTCGGCCGCCAAATTTAGCGCATAATTAGCGGGTGACGTGGCCACCATAGGCGCATCAGAAGGTCAACTCTGACCCATCTTTTCTTACGTAACACTAAAAGTGTCTATAGTTCTCTCCTCTAATGTATTCTACGTTGAAAAAAAAAAGCAGTTGAACAATTCACGTTATGTGTTTCAAAGATACAAGGTTCTTTTTTTATTATTCTAGAATCAACCGACAATAGACCCTTTCTCAAAAGTTCATCAAGCGACATTGGCGGTCGCCATTGCTTGACCACGAAGCCTGTGATTGGATACGGGTCCTCGCCGAACTCTGACGCAGCGCTCGTTTCCAATGCGAGCCGAGCCGAGTTTGACGCCCAGCGCGTTCGGAAAACAATGGTGGACTCGGATGATAACGGGTCAAACCACTACTAGACGGCGCCCACTTCTGAAAAGGGTCTATTGAATATAGTTCGCATAAAGAGTTTACGTTCAATTCGCTCTTTTCCATGACCTCAGCAACACACATAACAACCCAAATGACTACGCGAGACAGTCGCGGTGACCCTCGAGCGGCAGTATCACAATTTCTGGCGACCTTATACCGACAAATACTCTTTCTCACAATCTTTCTCTATATATATCTTATATATACCCCCAATTTCCCCGAGTCACCAAAGGCTATGCAAGAAGAAATGTATAGAGGTAGGACAGATATCGTCTCGTTCCCAATAGCAAAGCGAGCGATATCGACCTGAATATAGACCGAGTATGGAGGAGAGCCCAATTTCATTTCGGAGCGCTGCAGGAACATTTGGCACGTATACGCTCTGAACGAGATAATCTTTGCATAGTTGGAGAGGTTAATACTTAACTGTGGGGATGTATACATGCTTCGAACATTAAAAAAAAAAAAAGACCAGAAGATCACTTGGCGGCAGACTCTATAACGCGGCGAAGAACGGAGTTGCTTTGTGGTGATTCAATTTGCATACTTCCCTTTGCCTCGCTTAAAACCTGGAGGCAGCGGTTTTCCGTGTCATGAATCGGAATTAATAATTCCCTTCGTAGTGAAGTCGGCCCTGGCACGCGAGGTAAGGGACATGTCGGTTCTGTCCAGATTGGCTTTTTTTTTTATTTTTCTCCGGTACGATTTTTTCTGCTAGATAGAGCTGTAACTTGGCTGACTTGACATTTTAAAAACGAGAACTATGCGAATGAGGCATTAGGTGAAAGCACGCGCTCTTGCCAGTGGCTTTGAAAGCGCTGTACACCAATTATGAAAAGGAGCATAGTTTCCTCTGGATTCACATAAGTCCGTGTAACTCGCGTGTAAAGCTTTAGCCGTAATTAATTTATAAAATAAAAAAAGGTTTTTTTTTCTTACAATTATTTTTATAAAAGCAGCAGTTGTTTTATAACCTTTGCTCCTTAGTTGGCATTCTAATGTAGATATTCACTTTGATATAGGCTACACACGAGTGTAGAGATGCGCTGTGATGCATCTAGAAGATGGCTAAATAGAGGTTCCCTAAAGCAGTCAAGTAGGCTTCCGCGAATATCCTATATCGCACAGCGCGGGGCGCGATGGAATATGGGACAGCGTGTAATGAAAGCGACACGATCCACTCACACCCACTGCTGATTCGTTGGGAGCTCAGAACGCAAATGACATAGACGCTTTACATACGCGCCTGATTACAGCTACCATTGCAGACCTCCTCCTGTCTTATCAAAATGCCCAGCCACTGATCCGGGTGTTGACTAGCCCCCACAAAGGCCTATGCTGGAAAAAAGGACGCGGTACAAATTTAAAATGCAAACAATCCTTGCCCCGTTCTAGTAACGATGTATTGACGTGAACGGAATGATGCGCCCATGCACAGCTGCCGCAAAGCGATAGGAGGAACGCCGAGTAAAGTTGAGAAGGTCTTTAACAGCTCAAAAGATGAACGACGTGGCGAGTCCAGACCGTCTTATTATTGCCACGCAGACAAGGAGACTGTGGCCTTAGCCAATGAGAAGGCCGAAGAACAAATCAAGAAGTAGAGAGTGTGAACATAATGAGCCAAGCCCCGCGTCCTTTCTAAGCTGCCAGGAACAATATATTTGTGTGCTCACTCGCCTATTAACTATTCTGAACTGAAAAAGAATGTCAAACTAACATAATCTTTCATCCATGAGTATCCACTCCCACGTGCCGCGTACATCGAGTTCGCGTAAAACACGAAGAAGTCGGTGGCTCCACCAGATATGTTCTGGAATTGTCAATTCGTTGCATTATTTTGCCCATCATCCGCGATTGCGAGTACGCGCGTTCATACCTGAGTGGAACCCGACCTCCTGTCGACAACCTGTTCTGAATTCGTAGCAACGGGGTGACGCACAACACTCTTTCGGTCGGGGCAGCGATTGAAAGTGTCCAGATAACCGGTCTCGTTGACGGATCGATCGACGGTGGCGCTAAAGGACGTCCCAATGCAACAGCGGTGTGCCTCGAATAGGTCGAATTACACGTCCCATTACCGGGTCTAGTTATACAAATGTTACATCATGCGTTGTCCTTCGGTGACCCCGCCTATGGTCTGACAATGTTCGTCTATGTACGTCTGAAACAAGATTACCCTGGGCCACCGTCACCACGCATATTTTTATTTTGTTTTTCTGTCCATAATAATCAAGAATAACGCGCGATGCGGCAGAAAGAAAAAGAGAGAAAAAAAAAGAAAGGATGTATCTGATGAAAAGTAACAAAGGGACATTGAGAAGCAAACTAATGTCTCGGCGATGCCATCGCTGCTGGTGGAAGAGAGGAGAAACGCTAAGAGAAACGTCGCAGCATCTTTGAATGTAATTTCTCTCACTCTGACGTGCGAGAACAGAAGCGTCCCTGTGGTCGCCATTCGCGATTGGCCAAACCATGGCTTATACTGATAATGTCTGCCCAATCTTCGGTTCACGTCGAGGCCAATCCTTCCAATGAGAGCGAGGCAAATCCTGATCGTGACGTCACGAACGGAAGCCATAAGAGGGCGCCACCGAAACATCTCGGAGCAAATAAAAACCAACAGACGGCTCGGCGGGCGTCACTTCGCTGCGGTGACGCTGGTGTCGGCACAAGGCTTGCGTGGACGCCTCACCTCACATGAATATGGTTTCTACTCACGCGCACTGCAGATACCGGATGGAACTGGCGAATGGAACCCATTCTTTCCTCTCCGCGCTGAACTGTCTCGACATTCGACGTCGTCTAAACGTCGCATCTTCAACGTTGTCGTAATCTTTCAATGATTAACTGTATTCATGTTTCAGACATGTTTCGTTTTACTGTTTGTCGTGGTTTTTTTTAGTCTCGTTAACCTCCCGACTAATGTGATTTTAAACTGCAGTTGACAGTACAAACGAGTAGGATAAATAAGAAAGGCCACCATTCAGGCGATCGAAGAGATGGACCCTGCACGGCGGAAAACAATTCTCGTGTGTATTGATCCTTTGCACGATCCTCAGGCGAGGGATCGTGCAAAGTTAGCGGTGCAATGCGGCATCAATTTTAGTGTCTTATCCGGCGTGAGCGAAACACCCCTTACAAAAAATTATCAATGGGTTTCAATTGAGGTTGTAATGTATGCTATAAAGATACGTTAGAAACTAAAGTGAAACTGGTCATTTTGTAAGAGACCAGACATGCACACCTTGTTTATTCCTAACAGCCACAAAAGAACATGGACACAAAAATGCATTCTTGCGAGCATGCGGCACCCTAAAAAACGTGTTGCCGCCCCCTCCCCCCCCCCCAAAAAAAAGAAAGAAAAAACACCGAAAAAAAAATAAGAAAAGCTTATTAATAGGCAAGAAGGGCAGACGAAAATTCAGTGACCATTACCAATCGTGCGAGCTATTCTTTTCTATGGCCGAATTAAAGCCACGGCAGGACGGCGGCAAGTTAACCTTGGCCATCGACTATGGCGTCGCTCAGTTCGGTTGCCTCTGGTAACTTGGCGTCGTAGATCTATCTCGACGGAAGCCCACACATGGTAGCCAACCTAACATAGCCCAACACGACTGTGTGAACGGGCGTTGAACCTCACCATTGTTCCCTTAGATCGCATACGCACAATACAACGGAAAGTGAGGGCGTTCCCGACGAACGATTGCACTGTTTCCAACACGTATACACTGGTACGGAAACCACCATCATCGTCCTTCGCCGGCCTCGAACAATGTGTCGCCATTCCCCTATGGCTCTCTCCTTATGCCATCGTTCTTATTCGTCGGTCCGGTCCTCGCGTGTTCCTTATGCGCGGCGGAAGGCGGGGAGGGAATCGGGGAGGGAGGTCAGGGTGTTCACCACCGGGCGGGTGAACAACGTGCGAGCGCGCTCACAAATGGACCATTTCCGCGACACGTAATTGCCCGCTTCCGTTCCTGGGTTTGCTCGACTTCCGGCCCACGCCTCGCGACATTGCCCCTCGGTTTTTTCGGATTCGACTGACCGTAAGCCTCCAAATACAATTCATTTCCGTTTTCTTTTTTTTAATATATTACGTTATTCGAACAGCGAACATACCGAAAGGTGTCACATGCTTTCAGTGTTCGTTAAATTAAAAAAAAAAATACACAGGCCTGACTATGCTGACAAAGACCAGGGTGTACAGAATATCTGACCACCACGGACCGGACACTTATTACTTCTTAATTTGTTATTTTATTTATTTGTTAATAATCATTATTTTATTTTTTAAACATTTTTGTATATAACCTCAACCTTGTGGCTCGTCCATGATGCTCGTTCATGACGCTCGTTCATGACAATTTTCCAATAAAAAAGTACCCATAAAGCGGATTTATTTATTTATTTATTTTGCTCTCAGGGCCATATACATTACAAAAAAAAAGTGCGTTATTTTTTTTTTTTTTAGGTATGGACACAGGAAACATTTACCTATATGTTCACAAGAATAGGAACAAAAAAGTAGCTTCCCACTTAGGGTCTCAAACGATAATTTCTCACACTATCTTTAGTCTTGCTATCAATCTTTGTATCGCGTGCTAAAAAAAAAAAGAAAAAAGGCTGATAGAAAAAAGCAGGGAAAACTTCGAGCAGAGATTGTAGCGGTTGAAGCGTACTTGGGACTTGCGAACCCTTATTATAGGTGATACGCCACTGTTTGTGTACATCTCAGTACACGTGCTTTAATGCATTACGCTTTAATGGATTGCGCGTATAGGGTAGCGTGTTTAAGGAGAAATAGCTATCGTCATATCTAGGTTCCATAAATATAATGCTGACTCTATTACTTAATTTAAACATTCCATTAATCGTGTTTGTTTTTTAAGTCCTTACACGCCACCTTATCTGGGGACGTAAGTCCTTAGTATTTTGTCCGATGATACGACCGCGAGTACGTAAAGAATTTCAAAAAGTTATCTCGGCTAATCTTCTCGTATTAGAAAGCACCACCAACACCGAACGAAATGGTCCAACTGTCTCGAGCTGCGTCATGAAGGAACACGCGATGAACTTTAGATGCCGCGAGAGTTTTTCGGCTCAGAGTACCCCAAGGCTTATCCGGAGGCTAAAAACTTAATTTAGAAAATTAAGTCCTTCAAGTTCAAAGGACTCGCCGTTCATTTGCGAACCCCAGTATATTCGTATACAAAAAGGGAATGAAGTAACACACAAGAACTAATCCGTAAGGAACATGCAGGACAAGAAGCCTGATTAATTGAAACATTCTCGTTGACGTTCTCTGAGCTCTTAGAAAAGGATACGGGCACGCAACATACATGTCAAATGTTAAGAGTTCCAGCCGTCCACAGGTATGCATTTTCGGTTATCTCTCTATGCAAACAGGGTTAAACAAAGCGTTACAAATAAATGTAACGCTAAACCGAAAAAAAGACAAGTCTCTATACCTGGACGGCAAGCGCACGAAGACGATGTCTTTTAATAGAGGCACGTTTTGTCTCGTTGCCTGATTTAAATAAGTCTAGCAGTCGGATGAAGGTCGACCAACTGTCAACTCATTATCAGAGCCCTCATGCGGAGCACGGTCTTACACGCTCGCCTCGACCATTCGTTTCGTAGCTAACGATTCGGCTTCGGTTCCTTCATTAGCCCTACTTGAGATGTATTCCCGTGAAATATAAATAAATAAATAACTGTTCTCGCTCCTCTTTGGAGTGTGCACTGTCAGGTCGCTGCTTTAAGCTGGAATGATATATCTATATCGCGATATATGGGATTCTGTACTAACAGCATACGTCCGGTCATAAGAAATAAACTAGTTTTACTTGCAGATAAATTTACCAATTCAATCATTCGTGTTTTATTTTTTTTTTTTTTTTGGTTGCGGATATATCGCCGTGCACTTACTCTCAATAAAGCGTCCAACGTGTTTCTCGAAGGGACGAGCAATCAGATCCGCAGCCCTTTGATGCGCGCATGCGCACATCGAATCATGCGCATTTGCGCGCATGCGCAAATGTACATGCGCGCAAAATGTATTGTATTGTCGTATTGTATGTGCGTGTAACTAAGTTTAGAATTAACGGAAGATGACCCTATAAAACTAAGAGGTAGATGATACCGCTCGATATCTTCTCGGCGCATTGGTCAAAAGGAAGCGGGACCATTCGATCCCGAAACCACTGGAAAAGAGGTGAGCAAAATAGACAGGCTCGTTCTTTTTAACGTGCGACTTGTCGATTTGGCATGAATGGGATTACTCGCAGTCGCATCAATTAAGATATACGATAGATATTACTGACGACTTAGCCTCAACTTTCAAGTTACACAATTCTGGAGGATTTGATGAACTTGTCCGCGATGACTAAGACACGAGCAAAGCACAACAAAACTCTACATCGTTACCACTTTCCAGAGGATCGGTTTAGTTCTGAACACTTAAAGAGAACTCACAACTTGAGGATCTTAGTGAGACGATCACCATGCCTTATGAAAAAGAGTTTGCGCAAATTGAAACCTCGGCCAGCTTTGCGTAGGCGAATTCATCGCACAGGGGATTTTGTAACGAGTAACACGGGCCCTTGAAAAAAACGGCACGATAACGAGCGGAAGGAGAGGAAACAAAATTTCGCAACGCATCGTGACACGCGTATTAACATAGCTGGAGATACTGCGTAACCAAAAGAACTAAAAACAATAAATTGAGGAAGAAAAAAAGTATGTGGAGGTCGACCAACTGTCCACTCCGGCAGCCAGCACGCGCGATCGTGGCAGCCCTTGCTTCCCGCTTCCGATTGTCCCTTTGTACGGCAAACGTCCATCGCACGCATTTCGCGAAGCATGGCCTGTTAGTGTCCCCGGATGACAGAGAGCCGATGGGATGGATCGAAAGTGTTGTCGAGTCTGGCCTTCGCTCCTCCGACATTCCCGCGTTGCTTCTGCATCGCGGCTGCGGGGCACCGAGCTCTAAGTAGTCTATACGTGACGGGAGAGCGTTCTATGGTCTGCCCAAGGTGACACTGAGGAACGCACTCGCTGCACAACACACGTATATTTTTCGCCACGTGATCACACTCCGCCCATACCCATGCAAAGAGAGTGGGGTCAGGTGATGAAAGAAAGGCGGTTGGTTGGTCTGGTGAGGGTGTAGCTTCCATTCCACTGTCAGCTTAGGGGCGAGCGGTGTGTAACAGGTATGCATGCGTTATCACGGCACGAAAAACGAAGCTTGTGTCGGCGAACGAGACGCGGTAGTTTGATCGAGTAGAACCTGGACGAGTTCGCATGAATGGAGAGGAAAGGAGGTGACTTGCAAGTTGCGAACGTCGCACAAAAAAATAGAGGGTCGTTAGTGTATAACGCTGGTTAAGAAAGAAAGAACGAGAGCGGAGTGTCAGGGGGTGACGACTTGACTTAACCGTTATTGATGAGAATAGTATCGAAGCCACCCTTTATACTTCCGCTGTCATGGGCATTATTGAGTTCTCTATCCACAACACGGTCGTCTCCAAACACTCGTGTGGACGAGCGAACATTAGCAAAACCCTGACTATCAATAGGTCGTACAAAAATTAGGTAGGAGCCGAAGCATGAGCAATTTGGTTTCGACAAATAAGAAAACAGTAACAATGTGGACATTAAAAATGTTCATAGACGAGCGAAGAAAGCGACCAGTCGGAAGGTTTTTCGACTATGCGCGCGATGAAACTCTCTAATTTGGACTGACCATTAACGCAGCGATAAGTGCAACGATGACGTAAACGTCAAACCAGACTAGACATCCTTGAACCAAGATTTATAGCGTAAAGTAAAACTCAATGGAAAATAACATAACGCCGCGAAAAGAAAAGAAAAACAACCGTCCATTTACCTTACCACTTCTTCGCCGAAGCTTCCACGTGCGAACTACGTTGCCACCGTGTCAAAAACCTGTATCTTACATTTCCTTTTGTTTCAATTAAGGACTTTTTTTTTTTCTTTTCCAACCCTCAGCAACAAACGTGAGCGAAAAACAGAACACATAAACAACCTTCTCGTCGGAGTCGGTCTTTCCAAAAAAGCCTCCAAAATGCCGCCACTCGAAATCAGTTCGAAGCTCGTAGACATGTCAGCCTTTCTCTTATCGATGAAACTTAACCTCACGAGGTGACCATCCCCGATGCGACCGGTCACCGTGTCCCCCCATCTGCTTTGCAAGTCCGCGGTCTACTCTACCGGCTCTTCCCCACGGTCGTCCACGCGTCAGATGGACCGAAACGAAGGCTACGGGACGGCCTAGCCAGTCACGTGTTACGAACGCGCTGCCGTCACAGCTAGACTGGCCAATTAACCGGCGAGAACGTGTTACGTCACTGCCAGTGGAAACCAATTGAGCATCGCCGCTGAGCTTTCCGAGTTAGGCTGGGCTTTCGGCTCGGTCCACCCGAATGTGAAGACACCGATTGGGGGCCATCACGTTGATGGCAGCAAAATTCCCTTCTCCGCCTGCCCATATTTTCCCTCTCGCACCCCTTCCCTCTCGCCCCTCGGGGTAAACAGCCTTTGAATGGGCTCAGCGCTTCGCGGGAGCCGTCTCCTTGGTTCTGTTTGTGCGGTGGTAGCGGTTGGGGCTGAAACGGAGGGGGCAGGAGCGAAGTTGGTGGATAATGAGTGCCTCACGTATGATTAAGGCCGTATTACACCCTGCACACTTAAACAAAAAACCAAACTAAAAAACAACAACCATTTTTTGTTGTTCAAAATTCGTCTCCGATCGTAACGAACACCGGTCAGATAGACAATCTTATATGTTTTTGGCAATTGTGATAAACTGGGCCCGCAGATATCTTTTGTGAGAAGTCTTGCTTATTTTCCGTCAGGTTTGGGCGCTAGATTAATGCCTTGTTTGTTAATAAAGAGGGAGACAGCGAAAAAGAAAGAGAAAATGAGCGCTCGGGAGTGAAGCTAACTTACCGAAGCCAAGAAAACGCTTACAGTTGCATTCAAATTGTTTTCAGACAGATACCCCGATTCCGCTGATTCCTGTACAAAGAGGATAACTAAAAAATAAAAAAAGACGAAAAAACCTATAATTAAAATAAAAAATGCGTTGAAAAGCACCCTTATTGTCATGATTGTACGAGTTGCCTTTTATTGTGTCACGTTGTGTAGGACTGCCGTTTTCCCCAGCTACGAACTGACGTTAAAACACAATGCTAAAAAAAAAAAACACACACACACACACACACGCAAGAAAACAGAACTTATTCTGGCAGATTTTTATGATGATCCTGGTGTTAGGCATATCTCTATAAATCTAAATATATATATATTTTTTTATCAGGAGCTTGCACTGTAACTTTGTGCCTACGTATAGTTTCCTCTCTAGATCTCTGATTGGAACTTTTCTAAGCGCTTTATAGCAGAAGTATAGATATTTGTTTTGGAGTGCACGTAACCTGGTATTTCTTCGAATAGACGAGCGTACAGTTTACTAACAAGTAGCACACTATAGCCGCTTGTTATTAAACAATGTGCTCATCTATAGAGGAAACGGATGCGCCTTCCATCAAAGAACCTCGTTGTATCCATACCACAATCCAAAAGTGACAACGTCGACCGTTCTTCGTGCACAAGCTATCCTCCAACTGCATCCCTACACAACCTGACACTATAAAAGGCAACGCTTTTCTGTTACAAGCGTCTACAATGTCCTATGCTGTTCACAATCAGGAACCCCCAAAAGCAAACCAGACAACCTGTAACAACGTCAGCAACACCACCACCAACAACAACAATAAAAAGGTAAAAGAAAAGCACGGCCCGCGATCTTGCGATTGAACTGACAGGCAGGAATCCCATTGCGAGAGCGCCGCGCGGCGCACCGGAGGGGGAGCAGAGGGGAGGAATTCGATTTCTCCGGAGTGTTTTTGTTGGGGTGCGCGCGCGCGTGACGTGATGTGACGTGACGTGATGTGACGCGATGCGGCTGTATCCGCTTAGCGCCGAGTCGTGCGAGCGCTTGAGGAAGAGGGCTATAGTTCAACGTCTTCCAGAGGGCAAGCCTTCAGAGCCGAGTGCAATAACGTCACGAGGGAGACAGCTACATGCCCTATTTAATCGAGTAATTTTGAGGCATCCTTCATAAGAGGCTTTCTACCGTCTACGTTCCCGCAAAAGCTCACGCTAATCCCGCGGTATCTCTAGAAAATTGAAGCTATACCCGTGACACTGGCGAGGACGACCTTTTTGCATTCCACATATCCTGTTAGGGGGACCAGTATTCATTTATGACAGCCTTTGATTAATTTTGTGAGTTCCAATTTTTACTAGTGCAGTTTTTGGTTCGAAGAGGCATCGGCCAGTTCAGCTTGTGGCGATATTCGCTCAGCCGACGATGCCGCCCCTGAACCCTCGACGGAGTCGGTACGGTTCGTCTTTTGATCCAGGGCACTGATCTCTCCGGCAAGACTGGTCGACCAATTTCCCGTTTTGACCTTTCGAGTGATTCTCTTTTTCATTGTAGCATTCTCTTTCCTTCGTAGACAGCTTTCTTTCTACTCTTTTGTTCTGTCGCCATCTGCGTGTCTCAAGCTGGATAGCGTACCATTTTGGCGTTCTACGAACGCCAACCTTCTTAAAAAGTTATGTGCTCGTTGTCTGGAAGCCGTCGAATTTCGTGTCCCTCCGAGAAATGGGTTCTGTGTACGTGGACGTTATAGAGCCCGCCTCCACGACGTCTAGGAGGCGAGTGTGGACAACTTCGGAGCGCAAGAACTCCTATTCTTTTCAAGCTACGAAGAAATATCGCTGATGACGTATTGTACGGAATCAGGAAGGAAGTGGAACTAGGAATATAATATAAAAGAAAGTTAAAAGCCTTTTTGAGAACTGATAAATAAAGAAATCGCATTCCTGATATATCGCGGAAGTTTTCATGGTTTGGCTCTCCTTTCTTATTTGTTGCCGCATTCATATAATCCTTCGCATACTTGTGTGGACGCTATAGCCAATCCTTTCTTGTTCTCTAAAATAGTTCATAATTGGGAGAGCCGATCGAATGCATCTGGGACGAATTGTTTTAGTGCCTTCGTATTGCTTTGTTCTCCAGTAGACGCCATTTCAAGAGAGGTCATCCTTCCGGTGTCTCAAAATATAGACAACAAACCGGACTTAATTTTTTTTTTCTTTGCAAGGTTTGCATTTGGCGTTTTTTCTCTTCCGACTTCGCCAGCGACTTTATTTACAAAATGCCCGATATGAGTCGATAACCAACGAGATTAGCGCAAAACTCCCTCCCCCGCCCCCTTCAAATACCTAGAACTCGTACGACATAATAGCAGTCGCATGGTCGTAAGCAGGATGATGAGCTACTAGACTTACGTCAGCGAGCTCGATTCGGGTGCATAGCTGGCGCGAGAGAAAGGTTACTAAGTGCCGGACCAGTCGCGGATTAATCCATAACGTTTCCCTCTCGGTCACGTTCGCATCGGCCCCGAGCCAGCGGAAGCTCCCGATTTAGCATCGAAGTCTGGCCCCGTGACATGGCCTCTGAACGCGCCTCGCCGCCATTGCGCGCATTGCATCCCCTTTAGAGAGCCTATAGATTTAAGAGATGAAGCAACTCACACGATAGAGAGGAATGGCAATTTGCATTGAGAACATTCGCAATGACGCATGCGCCTTCTGTGCAGGTGGAGTGTTCGTGAGGATGCGTGCTTTGCCGCGTGGCGAAAAGGGTAGCGGGCGGAGTAGCTGAGTCGAGCTCAGAAACGCCCTTCAGACGATCGACGTTTTCGGCTCCCCATCACAGAGTGCTAGCGCGCAGGCTTGTACGACACTCATTGCATGTATTAAAATGACTGTTAATCGATTGCTTTTGGGGAGTAATTTTGTAATCATTTGATTACTTTTATTTTGTACTAATCACAAGGGTAATTTGATCACTTTTGAAAATAAATCAAGCATGACAAAACCCCGAAACTGTGGGAAAAAACGACACATACACTAGAAGATCTCAAACGCAGCCCAAGAATTTAATTTTTCAAAAAGTGCTTAGATAGGCACCGAGGCCAGGCAAAAGTGAAAGAGAAAAAGTAAAAAAAAAAAACTCTTTCCACAACTGTGCCATAAAGGGCTGTTTATACTGTAACGTGGACGAACGCAACGCGCGCCGGCGCAGACCGACGTTCGTCATCTATACTATCACGCCGCGTCGAGAAGCGCACGAACGACCGTGTTTGCTAGTCCAACGTAATCCAGCATATACCAGCATGCTGCCCTGACGAACTGCTTCACTTTGTGCATGCGCATCTTCGTGGCAACCGCATCACCTGCACACCGTATTTTCGCTTCCTGGCCAGTACCAATCGTGCTATCGGTCAGTGTGGTTCGTCCATGTCGTGTAGTCAAGCTTTAAGATAGCGATTCGGGGCGGTTGTTAGCAGTTCGGACCCAAGCGAATGATGGGGATAACGAGTTAAAACCAACATTTATTTTCTCCGTCGACACGAATGTCGACGGAAAACAAAAATCACAATACCGCGCCCGTCGAAACTAGCCGCTTGGTAAATTCGCCGGAGTTCGTGCCAAGCTACTCCAGTGATTCCACCGGGATCCTTCGATGGAATCGATGTTCTCGATATTCCACAGCGACCTCTTTCTGACACATGGCCAGTGTGCTATCGTCGTACTAACCTTTCAGGTTGACTCGAGAAACTGACACCGAAGAGAGCGGATGATGCCTAAATTACGCGATGTACGCGTTCGAAATTGTAGCGCACTTTACGGAGCCCATACAAACAATACAAGATTCAGTCCCATTTGCATCGCGTACCGCTACCATCTTTAACAAGCGAGACACGTCAGTTGAAAAATTCTGGCTGGCTAAATAGTTCAGATGTTTAGTGGGTCACCGTTCCCTTACGTTCGACGGGGCTTGCTGTTTCGATCGGGAAGGCAGCCGGTGCGTACGACTAGCAGATGATGATATGGAACTATTCCATCGATTGTTTTATTAAAAAACAAACAAAAACTGCTCATTCTCGCTATGGGATTATGCCGGACTAACTTTTATAACCAAGTTGCCTAGTTTGTATGCATTTTTTACTGAACCAATATTGTATAAATAAATGAACCAATAAATAAATATCGCAGACATTAGGTCATCCATAATTCTGACTAACTTACCTTTGGCGCGTCATCGAGCTTCCAGCTTTTGCCGGCACCTCGTGCACACGAGTCCTGCTCGTTAGGCCTACTAAGCTTCTCGAGGGTAGCGCATCCTCGGAGCAGTCCAGGGCCGCTCACACACTCACCGCACTCGTCCAGTCGAGCGCACGAACGTTACTTAGATATGCGCACCAACACAGGAACACGAGAACAGCGCACGACACACGGCAAGGATGACAGGTTCAGATCGCAGTTGAGATGAGCGTCACACGTACTCCGACTGGCCGCGATATCCGGATTCCGAACGGGGCGGTCGCACGAGGGCTTCTGGGACAGCCACCGTCGTCGATCTAGGCTCGTCGACGACGCGAAAGAGCATGCTCTATTCCAGGGCCCTCCGAACGCCGTCCCGCGGGCCGCGGGCTCCCGCGGGCCGGATCCGGCCCAGGGGTTCCAGCCTGCCCACGGATGGCCGCAGGTCTTTCCATTGATGCCACGGCCCACGGCCCGTCGCTACCAAAACAAAAACAAAAACGCGCGTAAAAAAAAAGATGCGTTGCGACGGTTAATAAAAGCGCGAGCGTACATATCAAAGAATGAAAGAGAACTCATCAAAATGCGGATTCTCACCATATGATTTACTGTGCATTGCAATCACCAATATTACTATTCGTAGTCACCTCTTTCACGTCTATGTACCTATTTCTGAAATTCCATTGCTTTTTCATGTATATCGGGCTTATAGTGTCCTGTGTCGTAACTATTGCATATAGTCACTTTCAGATCCACCGCTCTCAATAGCCTTCTGCCCTGTGTGAAGTCATTAGCCGATCCTCACTAGTCTTCTGTCCTGTGTGAATATGGCAACGTTCCTATGCGCTTGGATTTATGCCTGCCGTTTCTTGGTCACAATTATTTTGTAATGTCATACTCAGCCACTCATTGAATATAAGTATTTATCCACGGGCACTTTCATCATCGTACGTGGACTCCAAAGAGGAAATAATCGAAAATAAACGGATGAATGAACAGTACTTGGTTGAATGAATCAAAGTTTACGAAGCCGCCGAAAGACGAAATGTGGCCGAGCCCGTCTACACCAGATATTGTCTTTCGGCAGCTTCGTAAACTTTAAATCATTCGATCAAGTACAGCTCATTTATCCGCATATTTTCGTGCGTTTTTCTACCTTACATCTATACGTTCAGGTTAACCTCTCTGTCCTCCCTTAATAAACCCTTTTTCTCTCTTATACATTTTTCGCTACTTTAAATTTTTGCATTTAAATTATAACTTTGTTTCCTTACTTTACTATTCCCTCGTTTATAGTGTCTTATTTATTCTCCTGCCCTTGAGCCGGCGACATATCCCTAATCCGGCACCTTAGTCAAGAGGTTTGGAGACCCCCGCCCTACCCCGTCGTGAGCTATGCCGACACATGCTGGGCTACGCTGCGCTCCCTCGCGTTAATATATACCAGCTCGTTTGCACCCTTACATTCAGTCCATTTTTGCAATCACTCGTAATAGGTACTATTTCCCCCCCCCCCCCTAATGGCGAGCATTGTTTCCACAACCTTCTTATCAAGGAATCCTCGAACCAATGTGTCCGATAGGGGGGACAGTCTACCCAAAGTGGTGGATTTAGTAGACGAGTAGTTTGTAACCTGATGATTCCAATCTATAATAATGGGCAGTATCAGAGAGCCCGTTTTCAAACCGGCAGTCAAGAATTTGTTTAGAAAATCTAACGTAATCGGAAAAGTTAACGACCAATTCCTTCTCCTTTCAAGTAATCAAGTAATCGAGTTGAGTACATTTTAACCAGTAGTAATAGCATTTTAAATAGCTTATTATTATTATTATTATTATTCACAATTTGCGAGCTTCGTGATTGTAGGCGAACTGTGGACGACGTGATAAAGCGTAATTTCGGTGAAAACTTCACGGAAATAACGGAACGTTTCAATTCTTTTTTTGTAAATCCCATCAATGTCCCCCAAAATACGTCTGAGCCTGAGGCTGAGATAGAAAATAACGAAACCTCTGCTTTTCTCTTTCCAATGAACGAAGATGACTTGCGCTCTTCGCTCTTCAGCATTAAACCTACCAGGTCGCCTGGCATAGATGGCATAACTGTCGGTTGTCTTCAGCGTAATTTCGAATATATTAAAGATGTTGTTGTTTTCATGATGAACAGCTTTATGGACTCGGGTGTGATTCCGGACCAGTTGAAGACTGCCGTTGTAAGGCCCATATTTAAGGGTGGCCAATCTAAAAATATAGAAAATTACCGTCCAATCTCGATTCTACCCGTGCTTGGACAAATTTTAGAGAAACACATTTTTTACATTATGAATAATTTTATTGAGAAGTTCTCGCTGTTATCCAGCAGGCAGTACGGCTTTGTTTCTGGAAGTGGCACACAGCAACTTTTGGAAGATGTGGCTGATGAGATATATTCGGCATTTGAAGGTAACATGTTCTCTTGTGCAGTATTCTTGGATGTGAGCAAAGCTTTTGATACGGTAAACCACGAACTTTTATTAAAAAAGCTATGGAAATTCGGTTTCCGTGGTCCTTTTCATTCATTGTTAGCGAATCTGTTGGACAGAAGATCACAGGTCGTCTCTGTCAGCAAAGTACACAGTACCTCGCAGTTTTTACAAGCCGGTGTTCCTCAGGGATCGGTGCTGTCTCCTTTGCTTTTTAATATTTATGTTAATGACTTGGAATCTGTTCTTTATGGGTGTAGATTATTTCAATATGCGGATGATACTTTACTTGTTTCACGTCATGTAGACTTTTCCAAAGCTGTAAACATTTTGCAATCAAATGTTGTCCACCTAATGGATTGGTATAGTTCTAATCGCATAAAGGTCAACCCCCTAAAAACCCAACTTATTTGTTTTAGAAATCCTTTAAAACCGGGTTTCTTTAATGTTCCTTTTGCCTGCACAGTTCTGCTTGTAAACCCTGCTTTTGTGCTCCTGTACCCTGGGTAGACTCAACTAGATATATGGGACTCATTTTTGAATTTGACATGTCTTGGAATAAACACATGGCTCACGTATGTGGGGCTCTAAGAAAAGTGGCTTGCATGATGTATAATATGAAAGTGTTTGTACCTTTCACTGTTAAAAAAATTATTGTCCATGCACTTGTTTACAGCGTTTTGAGATACGGAGTTACGATTCATGCATTTTGCACAGCGTCCTGGCGGGTTAAAATTGATAGTATTCTGAAAGGAATCTTGCGTAGTGTTGCATACAATTCTACTTTCTCATCCAGTGAAAATTTGTTTACTGACATGCAGATGCCTTCATTGCTTCATTTATTTAAAGAAACAGTAGTGCTCCGACACTTTTGGAATGACAATTTTAAAACGCTTCATAAGCCTGCACGCCTTCTTCGTGTTTCTCCTCGCTTTAATGTAGAGAGATGTGTGACTAGATATGGGAAAAGACTGCGCCGTTCTTATGTTTCAGAGGTCTTTAATGCTCTTCCTGAGGATATATACAGTATTACTGGCAAGGCAATGTTAAAAAAATGGCTTCGTTCAAATATTTCCGAAAGCTAAATTGCGTCATGCTAATCCTCGCATTTTTTAATTGTTAATTTTAATTTTTTTTTTCTTTGTTGCTGTTCTTGTTGTTGTGATTTGTTTTGTTTCGGGGTTGTTTATTGAAAGCTTTCTTGTATGTGTAAATGATTATGGTTCTCGTTTGTTGCCTGTCCGACTTGCCCGGTTCAGTCGTACAAGCCTATAACGGCTTAGACGAACCTGTCTCTTGTGTACTGATACCTGCTGTGACAATAAACATTATTATTATTATTATTATTATTATTATTATTATTATTATTATTATTATTATTATTATTATTATTATTATTATTATTATTATTATTATTATTATTATTATTATTATTATTATTATTATTATTATTATTATTATTGCTAGCTGATCTACTTTGTCAGCTAGCCGAGCTAGCTGATCACTACTTTGTCACCTGTCGATATACTTTCTTTTCCAAGCACCATAAAGAGATTCAATCAATATGTCAAGTAGAGAAGCTTGATATAAACAGGTTTGATCGGCTGATCAAAGCTTTTGACTGGTCGGAATTCATGTCCTCGGTGGACACGATAAGCTTGTACCCAAAATTCATTGAAATTATAAAACGTTTTCAGATGATGTCAAAAACTGTAGTTCGTATAAAAAAGCGCAAACCAAAACTTCCCTGGTTGACGTCAGAAATTCTTGATGCTATCGATCATAAAGAGAAACTGTGGAAAAGGAGCCGACGCTCCCTACGAACGCTGCTCTCAAACTGGAATGCAAAATTTATAGAAACCGTGTAAACGCTCTCCTTCGGTCTGCAAAGCGAATATATTTTGCAAATAAGATCTCGAATGCCCGTTCCAACCCGAGACTCACGTGGTCGGTAGTCAACGAGCTTAGAGGCTCTACAAAAAAAAATGTCTCCCTGACGCTTAGAAAACATTTCGGATTAGACATGAATCTGACTGTCAACGCGCTCAATAGCTTTTTTGCTTGCTCAACTCTTAGCTCATCTACTGCAGTGATTTCAACACCCGCCATTCCGTCTGTCTTAGAATCGGCGTTTCTTCCTCTTCTTTCTGAATTTGAACTGCGATCATATATTTTCGGATTTAAGCGCTTCAGATCTGCGGGTGTTGACGGAATTACTGTGAACGATTTATGTCGTAACTATGACACCTTAAAGGACGTTCTCCTAGTAATAATTAATAACATCCTGGAGAGTGGAAATATCCCTGGTGAATTAAAACAAGCTTTAGTAGTTCCCCTGTTTAAAGGGGTTCACCTGATAAAGTTTCCTCGTACCGACCCATCTCAATACTTTCTTGCATTTCGCAAATCTTGGAAAAACATTTATTACTTGCTATGTCTGGTTTTCTCGAAAAACACAACATAATATCTCCCCATCAATACGGATTTGTCGCAGGACGTGGTACTTCTTGTCTCCTTGAGAAATTTTCTGATTTTTTACACCACTCTTTTGAAAACAACATGGTTACTTGTGCACTTTTCATCGATGTCGCCAAAGCTTTTGACACCGTAAATCACGACGTTCTTTTAAGCAAGTTGCAAAGAATCGGCTTCCGGGGGCCATTTTATTCTTTGATTAAGAGCTTCTTATCAAATCGTACCCAGGTTGTTTGTGTTGACAACATTCGTAGTGCTCTGGCATGCTTAACATCTGGTGTTCCACAGGGGTCTATCCTGTCGCCTTTATTGTTCAACATATATGTAAATGACACCTCATCTGTTGTTACCACCTGCTTCATACATCAGTATGCAGATGACACCGTCCTATTCTCTCGGCACCTAGATTACCAGCGGGCAATGGAAATGCTTCAGGTGGACGCTGTTAACCTTATGGACTGGTTCTCTACAAACAAGCTTCGAGTTAATACTGCAAAAACGAAACTGATATGTTTTCGTAATCCTTTAAAAAATGTGAATTTGACTTTCCCCTTATATCTTCATACATCTAACTGCACTTGTACCGATTGTACTCCAATACAATATGTTGACTCTATGAAATACTTAGGTGTTCACTTTGATTGTGATTTAGCGTGGGGTACTCATATGTCTCATTTATGTCAACGTCTTCGTACAGTCTGTTGTTTCATGTACAACATTAAAGGGATTTTACCGTTATCCATTAAAAAAACATAATACACGCCTTAGCGTACAGCGTACTGAGGTACGGCATCACCGTATTTTTTAATTGCTCCCTCCAATGGCATTCAAGAATCGATCGGATTTTAAAGGGTATTCTCAAAAGCGTTGCCTATCACACGCAATACTCTAGTACTGATAATCTTTTTGAGTCTCTTCAGTTGCCATCCTTTTACTCTCTCTTTGTTCAAACAGTTATCAGGCGGCACTTTTGGGAAAGCGAGTTCAAAATTCCATCCAATCCATGTCGTGAACTCCGATGTTTCGTTCCTTATCAAATTCCTTCGGTACGGACTCGATATGGTGAGAGTCTGCGCAAACATTATGTACCTAGCCTTTTTAATGACTTCTCGCACTCGCTCAGTTCCATCACCTCTAACAAGCAATTGAAAAGGAAGCTGCAAAATGAATTTTCTGACATTACTAGACAGTAACCTGGGCAAAGATTTTTTTTTTTTTTTAGGTATGTGATTGTGCCTTTGAGCGAATGCTCCTGCTTTCTACACTGCATCTTCTGCTTATGCTACCCGCCCTACCTTTTCGGTGTCCTCCCTGCAGCATCAAGTGTTCAATCATGCTTAAATTTGTCTTTTTTTTTTTTTTTTTACATTTATGATCATTCCGAATTCAGTCGCCCAAGGTGCCGCATGGGTGCGCGTCTGCGTTTGCTTTGTTTCCTTTTCTCTTCCACCTCATTCTACGACTTATCGTGCCACGTGACCTCGCACTACTCTCCAAGGCCCTCCGAGGTTCTACCAACTGTGTGATTGTTGGCGTGTGCTCGTCGTTGTCGTGCCTGTGCGACTCGAAGGATCTACAATGTTGATCCAACTGAGTGTGTGTTGTGTTCTCGTCCTCATCGTGCCTGTGTGACTCCAGGGCCCTATGAGGCTTAGCCTATTTCTGTGTGTTGGTTGAGTGTTCGTCGTCGCCGTGCCTGTGATACTTTTGTCAATTAAACTGCTGGGTCTGATCCTACAAGCCCCTGATGGCTTTGATCGGACCCGAAATTGATCTTGGTACTGGGCAATTTGCGAATAAAGATTTATTATTTATTATTATTTATTATTATTATTATTATTATTATTATTATTATTATTATTATTATTATTATTATTATTATTATTATTATTATTATTATTATTATTATTGAAGAAAAAAGCTTCTCTCACCGCAAATTTAAAAAGACTGGTAGTCTCAGGTGGGAGGCTGAGTTCATTCATTATAGACGCCTCTGTAAGCAACATCAGAGGATTGATCATAAGATATATGTGGAGTCAGTGGAGTCCGAATTGAGGAGAAATCTAAGAAAACTCTACCGACATGTTCGTTCTCGAGGTGGAAAATTGATAAATCCTGATATTATACTTAATGAGGAGAATATGACCACGTCCAGTGTATGCGATATATTCGCGCGTCATTTCAGTTCTGTATATACCCACAATAGGAGTGGGTACCAACAGCCGCCATCCCCTGGTGTGAACGGATCCATTTCCTCCCTGCCTGTGGATGAGGGAATGGTTCAGGAATGCATAAAAAAACTGAGGCCTACCATGTCCTCAGGTCACGACGGTATTCCATCAACACTTGTAAAAGCATTTCACGAAATTTTCACACCCATCCTCTATGATATTTTCAACAACTCCTTAAGAGCAGGAGTGTTTCCTGACATGTGGAGGAAGTCAGTCGTAGTCCCAGTCTACAAGTCTGGAAGTCGTACCACTGCGTCAAACTACAGGCCAGTGTCTCTGCTGTGTACATTTTCGAAGCTTTTCGAAATGGTAGTCCACAAAACATTGTCCTTCCGTCTAAAAAATGTATTAAGTTCCAACCAACACGGATTTGTATCAGGACGCTCGACAACAACAAATTTGATTTCATTTATGTCCATTGCATCCAAAGCTGTGTGCCACAGAGGCCAGCTTGACGTGGTCTACTTTGATCTGAGTAAGGCCTTTGATGTGGTTGACCATGGCATTCTTTTATCTAAACTTCGTGGTATTGGTGTCTGTGGAGGGCTACACTGCTGGTTTCAGAATTATTTGTCTAATAGAACATGTGTTGCTCGTGCGAACGGCGCGTATTCTTTTACGTACACGGCCACGTCTGGGGTACCTCAGGGATCAGTTCTGGGCCCGCTTCTTTTTTCTATTTTTGTGAACGATGTGTGTAAGCAGATTGTAAACTCGTCTTTTTTGCAATATGCTGATGATATTAAGATATTTAGGGAGATTGAAACTATCTCAGATTGCAAGTTTCTACAAGAGGACATAAACTCATTTAGCAAATGGTGTTCACTGAACGGTCTCCTACTAAACAGCTCGAAAACCAAGGTCATGTCCTATAGTCGCAAAACGCAAACAACGTGTTTCCCTTACAGTGTTCGCTCAGACGTATTGTGCCGTTCTAGTGAAGTGCGGGACTTGGGAGTGCATTTTGACTCCTCCTTGAGATTTGATAGCCACGTGGCTCGTATAAGTACCTGCGCCTTGCGCGCGCTCGGTGTTGTTTGTCGAACGACTAGAGTATTTAAAAACCCCGCAACGTTTGTAACCCTGTACCGCTCTTTGACAAGGTCTCAACTCGAATACGCATCTCCTGTATGGAATGGTAGTTGTAAAACTACCCTCCTAAGGCTGGAGCGAGTGCAAAACAAATTTTTATCTATTTATCGGTATCGATATCTGCGCGATGAAACATCTCTGTCAAATAGTAACAGTGTATTGGACGTCCTACAAATGAACAGCTTATATCACCGTCGAGAAAAGGCAGATCTGATTTTCCTTTTCAAAGTCCTTCATGGCATGGCCGACTGTTCAGAACTGCTCTCACAGATATCTTTACGAGTTCCTCGGACAGCGACCCGTTTGACAACGTCTTTTTACTCTCCTCGGACGTTAAATATCCTGGACCCCATGTTTCGCATGTGTCGGGCATATAATGGCATTGCAAGTGATCTTGATATTTTTTGTGTGACTGAATTTGTCAGATCTCTCAGAGTCTTGTATGAGTCTCGCTGAACCTGTCGTGATTGTGATGTTATTATATATTATTTTAATAAGATATATTCGTTTTTGTGGTAGTCTTCTACTTTGTGTTCGGACCCTGTGTTCCGTTCTTTCCTTGTTGTGTATATCGTATCGTTGTGTCAGCATGCGTTATATGTATCATATCTTTCACTCAATGTTTTGACTTGTTTTATGTTGTTTTTTCTACTTTTTTGTAGTGTGTAGGTTTCGGTGTGCCAGTACCAAGACCTTATGGTCGTTCCTGGACACCTAATAAAAACTATTCTTGATTCTTGATTCTTGATTATTGTCCATGCACTTGCTTACAGCGTTTTGAGATACGGAGTTACGATTCATGGCTTTTGCACAGCGTCCGGGGGTGAAAATTAATAGTACTCTGAAAGGAATCTTGCGTAGTGTTGCATACAATTCTACTTTCTCATCCAGTGAAAATTTGTTTAGTGACATACAGATGCCTTCATTGCTTCATTTATTTAAGGAAACAGTAGTGCTCCAACACTTTTGGAATGACAATTTTAAAACGCTTCATAGGCCTGCACGCCTTCCTCGTGTTTCTTCTCGCTTTAATGTAGAGAGATGTGTGACTCGATATGGGAAAAGACTGCGCCGTTCTTATGTTTCAGAGGTCTTTAATGCTCTTCCTGAGGATATATACAGTATTACTGGCAAGGCAATGTTAAAAAAACGGCTTCGTTCAAATATTTCTGAAAGCTGAATTGCGTAATGCTAATCCTCGATTTTTTTTTACTTTGTTGTTGTTGTTGTGATTTGTTTTGTTTCGGGGTTGTTTATTGAAAGCTTTCTAGTATGTGTAAATGATTATGGTTATCTTTTGTCGCCTGTCCCACTTGCCCGGTTCAGTCGTACAAGCCTATAACGGCTTAGACGAACCTGTCAGTTATGTACTGATACCTGCTGTGTAAATGCTCCAAACCTGCTCCCTAGATCCGATGGACTGGTTTTCTACTAACCTTATAAACATTAATGTGTCCAAAACAAAACTGGTATGCTTCCACAACCCCCTCAAAACTACGGTGCTGAGCTACCCTCTTTTTTTCCATACATCAAACTGCCACGCATGCCAATGTACCCCCATCCCTTGCTCTGATACCGTCAAGTATCTTGGCATTATTTTCGACTCAGACCTTTCATGGAATTCCCATCTGACAAAACTATGTTCCACGTTAAGGAGCGTTTCCTGCTTGCTGTTCAACATAAAGACATTTTTTACCTCTTTATCTTCGAAAACTCATAGCCCACTCCTTAGCGTATAACACACTCCGCTACGGCATTACTACTTTTGGCAAGTGCTCTGGTTTATGGCGCACAAAAATAAATAACATCTTGAGAGGAATGCTGCGTAATGTTCATTACAAACCCATGTCCTCCAATCTCGACGTTTTTCAGGTTTTCGGATATGCACAACTTTCAATCTTTGTTCCTGGAAACGGTCGTACTAAGCCACCATTGGAACGATGAATATAAAACAGTTCGGCCAAGTGTGCGTAATCTAAGAACGGTTCCGCGATTTCTAGTTCCGGCCTGTTACACCCGATATGGCAAGAACTTGCGTTCGTTCTATGTGCCTCAAATTTTTAACAGCTTACCCGGATGTGTTTGTGAGTTTTCTTCCAAGAAAAAGCTTAAGAGTGCGCTTCGTCATCTCACATTCAGTGACGATGGTTTGTTAACTTTAATTAATTCTCTGTGACATTTTTTGTAAAGCCTCGAGTCTGTGAATGTTTTGTTTTTCTGAAGGACTACTGGCTTCTTGTGTTCTTATGTTTCTTTTTATTTATTTTTTATGTTCACTTGGAATCATACTGATTGTTCTGTCTTTTGAATGAGTGACTTTATATGATAGTCACCCGAATGGTCGTTCATGAAACCTAATTTGTTTTGTGCTTTATTTTTTTCTATATACCAGTCTCGGAGAGTAGCGATGACTTTCTCGTGATATCGATTTTTTTTTATTGGGGTTTGTGCTGAAAATGAGTACTTTTTTTATCCCGCACGTTAGCACGAACTGTACATGACGCTATGAGCACAAGTCCTTTCCCTCATGAGTGCTTATGGTTTTCTGTTTGGATTGTTCCCACCTACCTTGGACATCTCCGATTTATAAATTTCGTGTGCATTAGGCTCCAATTTGAGCCACACCTAAGACTTTGTCAACAGTGCACCGCTTACTCGAGGATTTTTTGTTCTTGCACGGTCGTGGCAGTCCACTAGCGGACTTACGCGTCTGTGTTTTTTTTTCTTCTTTTTTTAATCAAAGACTTTTTTTGTTTATTTATTATCAGCTTATTGCTTGAACTAGAAACAGCCTTAAAGCTTATCTTAGCTTATATCTGTTTTATGCGTGATTTTTTTAAATTATTGTTATGTGGCAACAAAGGAGGTCATCTGCATCCCCGTGACGCAAGAACTGGACAATATTTTCTGCTACTTTCAATGGTGAAAAGTGATGGTAGTGCCTCTATGTGTGTGTTTTTTTATAGTTGTTCTGACTTAAAGTGATTTTTTTTTGCGTTGTTTGCAATTGGAACTTTTGTAAAAAGTTGGTGATAATTCTACTTATTCTTTTTATCTAGAACTGGTTCTTTTATTTTTATGCAATTACATAGCTGGTTTTGCCGCACAAGCCCATGATGGCTTTGGCGAACCTGCACTGTGCCTCGATTATGCTCAATTCCTTCACAAATAAATTATTATTTTGCGGTGTTCTGACCGATGCACTTTGTACAGGGACGCAGGACCATCTTCGAGCCCAGCAATCTCATGGCCAGCGCGCTGAAATCTGCAAGCGTCACATACTGACGTCCCACGTGCCGTGCTGAACTGCAAGCGTCACCGTGACTCCTTCAATCAAGAGCCGACCGCTGAGCGTCGCCACGTCTGATTCTGCAGCTCCGCTGGCCATAAAACCAGCTTCCCAAGTTGCACCTTCTGCAGTCGGCGGCGAATTTTTGCGGTGTTCTGACCGATGCACTTTGTACAGGTGAGACGAAGACTCCCTTTGCCTTTCTTTTGGAAACTGTTTGCCGCCGACTGCACCTCGAGTTTTTCTGCTTTTGTGCCTTAGGCTGTACGAACACTTTTTTTTTAGTTGCTTTATCTTGTTTTATTGTCACTATGGAATGCATTAAATGTGTGCTCCCACTCCCGGTCGACGGGAGGTATTTGACTTGTACGGCCTGCAGGAATGGGTATCATCTCGGTAAACCCTGCTCCGGTGTCGCGGAGGGCACATTTTCGGGAATGGGCGCTGCTAGAAGGGAGGGGTGGAGGTGCTCAACATGTCGCACTAGCGAACTCCGTTCGGGTGGTGGGGCTGGCGTTGGTGCAACTCAAGACAGCTTTAGTACCTCCGACGGTAGTCTCCAGGACCAACCAAACATCTCGTCCGTGGCTAGCCAGCTGGCGTCAATAAACGTGGCACTTCAGCAGCTTCTTCCACTGAAGGCTAGTGTCGAAACTCTTTTGCCTCTTCCGGCAAAGGTTGACCAGCTCCTATCTCTTAAGCCTGCAGTGGATGAGTTACGGAACACTGTTGGAGAGCTTCAGTCAACAGTTGACTCATTTAGTATGAAGTATAACTCCGTACTCACTCTCGTAAAGACTAATGAAGAGTCAGTAAAAAATCTTCAAACGGAAGTCCACGAAGTCAAGGTCGCAATGACCGAACAGTCGCGAGAAATTACACGGCTCAAAGAAGAACTGAATGATGCACAACAATACAGCCGTCGCTGTAACATGGAGATTCAAGGCCTTTCTCATGAGTCGAGGGAAGACCTGGTTAAAGTCATGGAAGATCTTTCTCAGAAGCTCTCCCTCCGAAATTTTCAATCCTCTGACATCGTCGCAATTCACCGTCTTCCAAGAAAGCGAGACTTAGCTCCTCTGGTTTTGGTTAATTTCGCATCAGTTAGTATAAAGGAAACTTGGATGAAGGCACGTGGTGGTTTGCAGAGGCTGTCCCAATCACATGATGAGCCTAAGGTGTTCTTTAATGACCACCTAACGCAAGTCAACAAAAATCTCTTTTGGATGGCAAGAACAAAGGGCAGGGAAATGGGCTACAAGTTCGTGTGGCTAAAAAACGCGAAAATCTACGCAAGGAAAAGTGAGGGTGTGCCAGCGGTGCGCATAAGCGCAGTTGGAGACCTTGAGAAGATTATTTAAGTTATGACGGCTTGTTTTTCGGCTCCAGACTGTAGTTCTTTTCTTCGCGTTTTGGGACCTACTTCGGAAAATTCTTTAACACTTATTCATGCTAATATTAGGAGCCTGCGTAAGCACTGGGACGAGTTTCGCGTTTACATTACTAGTCTTCAGCCTCCAGTAGACGTGTTCGTCCTTACTGAGATCAGTATATCATCTTTACAATGTGCTGAATTCGCTTTGAACGGCTATAACGAACTTTTTTACACACGTGATACTGGTAGAGGCGGAGGCATTGCTATTTATGTTAGAGATGTATGGCTACTTTCAAAGGTCGATGTACATTTCGCTCATGCAGAATCGCTCGCGGTTAATGTTTCCCGGCCTGGATTTTCACTGTTTTTATTGGCAGGTTATAGACCTCCATCCGAAAACGCACGACTTTTCCTTGCGGAACTAGAGCAGGTGCTCAAGCAGTTTCGCTCAATGGGCCAATTTTGCCTAGTTGGCGACTTTAATATCGACACTCTGAAGCCTGGAAAATCCATAGTGTGCGATTATTTAAACCTGCTGTCGGAATATGGTATTGAAAACACTATTTCCCTTCCAACAAGAGAGGAGCTGTTGTCTGGAAAATTGGTGGTGTCATGTATTGACCATATCAACGTTCGTGCACCCGATATCACGGTGAGATCCGCCGTCATTGCGCAGAAGTTATCGGATCACTACCTAATAGGATGCCGATTAGGTAAACAGGTCTCTGGGTCGGAGGGTAACAGGTCCGGAAGTTCATACGTCTTTATCACTGATACGGTGAAGTTTGATGCGTTAGTGGCCGCCTTTGACTGGGATACATTTCTGAGGTCGGTGGAACCTGCTAATCTGTACACTACTTTTGTTGATGTTTTACAGTCTTTTTATCGTGACTCGAAGAAAAAGGTTAATTTCCAGAAACGATCCGATAAGCCCTGGCTCACAACTGATATTATGACTGCAATCAAGGAAAAAGATGCTGCGTGGTTGCGCTCCCGTCGTGCTCCAAACAACTTAGAACTGAGGGCCGCATTTTGTTGTGCCAGGAATAAAACGAATGCCATTATCAGATCCGCCAAACGTCGTTACTTTCAGAAAAAGTTCTTTGAATCAAGGTCAAATCCACGTGAAACGTGGGACTTGATAAACACTTTTAGAGGGTGTGCAACAAAAAAATCTATTCAAGAAAAATTGCACAAACACTTTGGATCTGACTTACAATCTGCAGTCAATGACCTCAACATTTTTTTTGCTGCATCATCTGGTTCGTCTAGGGACTCTGCTTTATCATCTTTCTCGTCTAGTCATGGTTATAGAGTGTCCGCATCTGCATTTCTGCCCCTTCTTGACGCAGTTTCTTTGCGTTCAATTTTATTTTCCTTAAAGCGTAATAAAGCTGCTGGTATTGATGGCATCCGTGTTACCGACATTTGTCGCAATTTTGGTTACGTGCAGCACGTCCTTCTTACCATGGTAAATGGGTTCCTGATTTCTGGCATGATCCCAGCTGATTTAAAAACAGCGCTTATAAAACCAATTTTCAAAGGAGGATCACCCGACAAGCCGGAGTGCTATCGACCTATTTCTGTCCTGCCATGTGTGGGGAGATCTTGGAGAAGCATCTATATCTTGTCATGTCTAGTTTTGTTGATAGCTCGCACGTACTATCGCCCAGCCAGTACGGCTTTGTATCCGGAAGGGGCACTCAACCTCTGCTCGAGGATTTCTCTGATTTACTACACAATGCATTTGACCGTAACATGTGTTCCTGTGCTATTTTTTTGGATGTCGCCAAAGCTTTTGACACCGTAAGCCACAAGCTCCTACTTTATAAACTATACAATTACGGCTTCCGTGGCCCCTTTTATGCTTTGCTTGAGAACTTCTTTTCTGAGCGTTCGCAACAAGTATCTGTCGGAAATTTTAAGAGTCCTCGAGTAGGGTTGAAAGCGGGTGTCCCTCAGGGCTCTGTTTTATCGCCTTTGTTATTTAATCTCTACGTTAACGATATTGCAGCCAGGCTGTCCACTTGCAAAATGTTTCAGTATGCAGACGACACCCTAATAGTCTCCACTCATCTAGATATTCATCAAGCTGTACAATTTCTGCAACATGACGTGGAGCAAGTAATGGATTGGTTCTCTGAGAACCTATTTTCAATTAACGCCTCCAAAACAAAACTGGTCTTCTTTAAAAACCCGTTGAAGCGTGTGAATCTAGACACACCAGTTATGTTACATGGGACCAATTGTGTTAACTGCGCGTGTCCTCCATTGAATTGTGTTGACAGTGTCAAGTATTTGGGAATACATTTTGATTCAGACCTCTCTTGGGCGACGCACTTCTCCTACCTTTGTGGCAGACTCCGTAGCGTAAGTTGCTTACTTTATAATAACAGAGTGTTCATGCCATTCGCAGTGAGGAAATCGATTGTTTATGCGCTTGCCTACAGCATTATTCGATACGGCATAACAGTATTTGGTAATTGTGCGGAAATGTGGCAGACTAAAATTGACCGTGTTCTGAAAAACTTGTTAAAAAGTGTCGGTTACCACCTGGATATCTCCGATGACACTGACATTTTCGAAACCCTACAATTGCCAAGCTTCCGCTCATTTTTTCTGCAATGTGTCGTTCTACGGCACTTTGGGTTAGCGATTTTTTACAACCCCATGTATCCCCAAGAGATTTGCGTAGAACGAATCGATTTGAGATCCCCCGGTGTTTCACAAGGTGCGGTAAACGTGAACGTTCTTACTATGTCCCTTTGATATTTAATAAACTTCCCGATTGTTTCTTTGTTGAAAGTTTTAACAAGAGAAAGTTGAAGAAGTTATTGAACAATTTATCAGTCTGAGTCTGTGTTAATACCGTGCTTGTTCTACTTTCTGTTTCTGTTGTACTTTTTTTCCTGCTGAAGTGTATCGGTTATCTGTGTTGATGCTATCGACCCAGTCGCTCGACTGCCGGGTCCTGTCCGTCAAGCCTCCACTGGCTTGGACAGACCCGTCTCTGTATCTTGCATATTTGCTCCTGTTGAATAAAGTTATTATTATTATTATTATTATTATTATTATTAATATTATTATTACTATCAATATTATTATTATTATTAATATTATTATCTATAATATTATTATTCTATCAATATTATTATTATTATTATTATGTATTATTATTATTATTTATCTTTACTACTGGTGGTTTAGCCACACAAGCCAATTCTGGCTTCGGCAGACCCGAATCATACTTCGTCGCATCCGAAAAAATAAACCATTATTATTATTATTGTTGTTGTTATCGTTGTTGTTGTTGTTGTTGTTGTTGTTGTTGTTTACAAGACTGCTTGCGGGGCTCTTAATCCAGGTTACCCCAAACGAGCAGTCGGAAAAACTCTGCAATCTGGACACATTACTTCCCTCCGAAGTGCTGCAAGACGCCGCCGCCAACATTCGAAGGAGGCGCCGGATCCCGAGAGGTATATGGCTGCAGAAAGCTCCCTCCGCCGACATCTTACTCTTCGCACGATCGTATTGCAGCTGCATGAATTATGTAAGCAAGTGCGTGCGTATCAAGAGGTGGCAATTGCGCCGGGAACCGTACTCACGCCGTGCAGACACCGGTGAGAAAGACGGGCGCTATTAGATGATGTTCCGGGGGTGGAATGCTCCCCCGACACCTGGTGTACTACGGGAAAGCGAGACAGAAATAGATAGTGGTAATTGCTTTGTGCCTTCTCGTACATCCTTTCTTTGTCTCATTGTGTTTACCGGCAGAGTTTGTTCACTTTCTTTCAGGAGACCTGAAAACCACCTTAGTGACTTTGAGCGTAGGCTATACAGTCTGAGATAAAGTGTTGGCGCGTATCGCTCGGCGTTCAACTCATGTTCCTGGCGGAGGTGCTACCAGCGAGGGCAAGAAAATACCAATTGAACAAATCAAGGTTGATGAAGATGCATTGGTTTGTGACCAGAGTAAAATTGAGCAACACTTTAACACCTACTTTCACTATGTTTTCTTTTTTTCAACTCACGATATACCCACTTTCAACGACTGCTTGTCATTTTTTGTGCACGCCGATTTTATATATTACGAGGGAGTATTTTTATGGTTGTTAAAATGAAATATAAAACCTTCTTGTGGTCCCGAAAACATTCCCAACGCATGTTTGCATCAGTATGTTGAGATGTCGCGACTTTGAACCGTAATTTTCGGGTTTCTGTTTCTTCGGGTGATCTGCCAAACGATTGGCTAATGGCGCTAGTTGTTCCTGTGTTTAGGAAAGGTGGCCGACTTGCATTAAATAATCACCGACCTATTTCCGTAACATGCACAGCTTGTAAGCCATTGGAACATATCGCTCATCAAATTACTGAGTTTCTCAACGCAAATAACGTACTCATGCACTATCAGGACGGATTTAGAAAATGTTTTTCTACAGCTACCCAGCTTATTTCAACAGTTCACAAATTTGCGTCCAAGCTAGACAGAGCAGGCCAAATATGAATTGCTTTTTTATTTCAATGAGGCCTTTGACTGAGTTCCACACGACAAGTTTGTCAGTAAACTAAAATTTATCTGTTCATGCGTTCATTGTAAGATGGGTACGGTTATATTTGCAACATCGTAAACAATTTGTGGAGTTCAACTGTAGCTCCTCAGGGCTACTGGATTTGACATTTGGGGTTCCACCGGAAAGTGTCGTTGCACCTATGCTACTTTTAGTTTATATTAATGATATTGAATATGCCATCAACCCATCTGTAAATATACGTTTATTCGCAGACGACAGCGTGTATTAAAAGCAATATCTTCGTCTGATGACCAACGGAGAATGAACTTAAGCCTGAGTAACGTGGTGCTATTCGCACCACGTTACTCAGGCTGACTACGTGGGACCCTGACTACGTGGGACATATTAAATCTTGAAACACAAAATGTTCATCTCGGGATTGCCAACAAAGAAATACATTCAAGTTTTAATACAAGCGAAACAACATTTTCATTTCTCAGGTCGATGGATGCAAGTACCTCGAAGTGACAATAAAAAGTTAAGTTGGACAACCCATATCCATAAGACTTCATCAGCACCCTTCCGAAAGCTGGATTTGTTAAGGCACAAGTTAAAAAAATGCTACATGCAATGTTGAATATTGGCTTACAATTCTTTAATTAGATCAAAACTTGATTACGGTAGAATAATATGGGGCCCTCCTACATAATCTAATTTTGAAATAGTGGAAGGAGTCCCAAGACGTGCCGGGAGGTTTATTTACGGAAAATTAAAAAGGTCATATTCTCCATCTCTGTTGATGAAACCCTACAAAACACAAACTCTGGAGCGCCACAGAAGAACAGCTCGTCTTAAATTTCTGCACTCACTTTAGAACCAAAAGCTGTCCCTGGATTCACAAACTTATACTATAAAACCGCTCGCCACAAGAAGAACTATACAGGCACTATCATCGGCATTGCTATACACCATACTTCGCATGCAACAATCTATTTAAATGTTCGTTTTTTCTCACACAATTGATGACTGCAATTAGCCGCCTTGTTCTGTTATTTCATCTCCGGTTATTGCTTTATCATTAGATAATCTTCTCTAAAACTGCGTGATGTTTCTTCTTCTTTTTTTTAATTGTCTGAAGTGATGTATGAATCTGTACCTGCGGTAACGTATTGGGACTATGTTTTAATCAGGAGGAAACTTGGACTGCGTCGTTTGTTGCTGTTTTTGTTGTACGGCTTGAGCCTTGTTGCATTTCTGGATGGACTGCTTATTTGCTTGTCTTGTTGCTGCCGTTTTTCAGGTATTATGTATTTGTGATTCTGCCCATTATGGTTGAACCACTATGGTCTGCAAACATAAATACACTAAAAATAAAAATTGAATAAAATCTTGGTGAGGTTAACTCAGGCTTGAGTGCCTACGACCCCCTATAATATTTTGTCTCATCTTCACAAGGCAATGACGGAATGAATGGATGACTGGGAGGGTGAAAGCTCCGCGGAACAGAGGTGTGGAATTCCATATAAAATGCTTTATTTCGTCTTCTGGATTGTTTTTAATCTGTAAATATGTAAACAAATAATTAAAATAAATAATAACAATAAATCCACGTGTACTGCTCAATGCATGGTTTTTTCTTGCAGTAAAAAAAAATAAAAGCAAAAACAAATATTGGTTCCGAAGATAAATTTTTGTACCGTTACTGAGTGCAGCTGTTCATCCCTTGATCGAGGCTGACTGCACGGGTCTCGCTTAACTTTCGATTTATGCGGCACAAAACACAAAGGGTTTTCGGAGCAACGATTGAGATATACGATCGCTTAGTCGAAAGAATCCCGAGGCTTTTACGGCCTTACGATTCCTGAAACGGCTGTCTCGGTTTCTCTTCGTTAAATTTCCATGACTTTGGGACTCGTAGAAATGGTATTACGTTGTTCGAGATATGTCACTCGGTAGCCTATCAGTCTTCATTCAACCGGCAGAGACCTCGTTTGTTGACATACAAATAAAGTTTAACCCAAAGGTCTTAAATGTAAATAGCCTTTGTGTTTGCACAAGAAAAGAAAACAGGCATCTGCCAAACCTAGAAGACAAAATCTTAGGTTTTCCGTTACTTAAAAAAAAAAGTTTAGTTTTTGTTTTTTAGTTTTTAAAGATAAAACTAACCAGCTTCTGAAAAATGCTCCAAACGCAAGTAGGCTTTTGTGGGAAAGTACGTTAACTGCAGAATCGAAAGCTGCGGCCCTGCGATTTCAAATGGAGCTTGCGGGGAGGTTGCAAAACCACTTTTATTTCTGTCTGTGGTGACAAATCGAACTTAAAAAAGTTAAGCATAGTCGAGGCCGAACTTTCGAAACGCAGGCTAGCAGAATACTGAAATTCACGCCAAGACGTTCATAACCAATCAGCTTTGTGTTGCTTGAAGCAGGTTCGAAAAAGTTTGGACACTCAGAAGTAGGGTGGAGAACAAAAATCGGGATGATGTAAGTCGCGATTTAAATGAGACCAGCTTTAACATGACGATTTAAATCTAACCTTTCCCGCAAAATAAAAAAAAGAAATTTTTGAAAATATTTTTATTATTATTTATTTATCATTTCTTACTTTCTTTCTATATGCACTTCTTTAATTACAATATTTATCGACGAATAAATGTTTATATCTAGCTCATTCGTCAGTTACGTAAGGCAAGTCAGAACTCAAAATATAAAGTAAATACAGCTGTTTCACTAATTAGAAACTATAAGCTCTTTTTGTTCCAATACGGCGGGTCTACATCAATAAAATGCTGTTAATTAAACCTTTGTTCCGCAATATTATCTCTGCTCTGAGGCGTTGGTCAATTAATCTGCCATGTTTAAAAATGCATCTTGTGATAATGTATCACTATTTTCGAGGAAATCAAATTTAAATAAATAAAAAATTCAACATTTTTATTTTGCTCATAATTGAGCGTGTGAACAGAAATAAGAATTTAAAAAGAAGAAACGATAAAAAGGAGTACTGGAGCGTCTCGCAACAGTTTGTATCACAAAAGTTAATGTAATCCGGCCAAAAAGAAGAATATATTGTGTTATGACAGTTAAGTAAGTCGTACTTTACATCTTATTCTCCTACATAGCTTGTGTTCACGGGTAGCGGCATTTCTGCCGAAGAAGAAATGTTTCTATTAATGCTTCCTTTTTTACTATCCAGAAAAAAGAATGCGAAGAAAACGAGAACAGCACCTTCGTCTATCACTTCAGAACCAAACAACGTCGCTGCCCGAATAGCAGTGGTTCGCTATCTCGCTGACCGACAACGTCCCATTTTCGCATTTTCACCTCCGATCAGAATCATTATCATCATCTCCCTGCCATGTGTGTGTCTGTCGTGTCGCTCCGCGGGCGCTTTCAAGCAGCAGCAGCAGCGCGCGCGCAAACTCAATCACACATCTTCAGCCGCGCGCTCTCAAAGAGCACGCTGTCCGTGGACTAGGACGAACGCACGACCTTGACGGCGGAGGAAACTGCACGTCTTCGTTTGGTCGTCGCATCCCCGCTCTGTTCCACCAACCGTATCTGGGTCAGGCTATGTCCGAACCTCGCCTCTTCTTTACTGTTGTTCTCCTGCGTCGTTGCAGTTTGTTTTTGTTCTCGCTGTTTTGGCATGTACTCCAGCATACCTCCGGCTGCCCTGATTACAGATGGCGGCGTGCTGATGGACAGACAGACAGGGCAGTAGGCATTCTGAGCAGGAGCTCCCTGTCTCATGATGTCTACAGAACGGGCGCTTGTTTGCCAAGACGCTACCCGCGGGATGAGATGTTAAAACCGAAGCATCTCCCCTGATGATTGGCGCCGCTCTAGGTTGATGTTCTTCTAGCGTCTTAACCTAGTCTCTTTTTCTTTTTTATGATTCGGGGGTCCATTGGAGTCTGGTGAAGGCGATTAGGCAATAGAGTTGCTGTTTTGGGCGGGCCCAGCGGGCACAGGATTATTCTTTGGTTTTCGTTTGTGGTCGCAGTTGAGGGACTCCGAGTCACGCCAGCGTGGCTGCGTGGAATGTGACTTGTCGGGCAGAGCCGATCGAGAAAGCAGAAGGCGGGGCCGCAGTGAAAGCGAAACGTAGCGCCGCTCTCCTGCCATGCGCGGTCGGCGTGCGATTTGACGGGGAACCTCGGGGCGATGCTTAGCCGCGGCTTTCGTCCTTTCCGGGCTTAGGTAAGTGTAAAATGACTTGGACGTCCAATCCTCTACGGCCCCTTGCCTCGGTAATAAAAATATGGAAGAATAAAAGTTACTATTTTCATAGACAGAAACAAAAGATTATCGAGAAGCACACGCGATGTGTGCACACATTGGACTCACTGAGCAGATATAACGATATCAAAATTGTACCAAAAACAAAACGGAGAGGAAAAAGAAATGGCAGAGTGAAGATTGAAATTTGCTCGCCACATACAAATGTCTTTGTTGTTCGCCAACTGAGAGATCTGGCTTCCTGTGTATTGAATCTATGCCATTAAGCTGTCAGATTGCCCGCGATATTGAGGAAAAATAGTGTTTCAAACTTTAATTCTGAAATGAAAAAGGCTAGAGCGAGGGAGGGGTGTAAAGCGCAGAGTTGTCAGATGATAAAATTTGCCACCGAAAACGAACAGGTGGCCATGGATGGTTTATTCGTCCAGGCCGCCTGTTTATCTTACTGGTCTAAAACATTAATTGCCTTATAAATGATGATATAATCAAAAAGAAACACGCCTGAGATACTAAAAGCATTTTTTTCGTAAGTGCATCAATGAATTCATTTTGCGCCACTACAGAGTGTCATAACCGTTTCCTTTTTTGTGTGTGAGTGTTTGAGGGACGCGTAAAAAGCGGCACAACTTTTAGCGCATCGTGCGCTCAGGTGGCAAGCCCAAGCATCTCCTCGCGATAACGGCGATCACTTATCCGTTTGACCAAACCCGCACGCGGATATTTCTTTGGGGGACTCCCAACAAAAACTCACGAAAACATCCGAAGCATTTCCCGAACCGCGCACGCAGGACCCGGTTCGATTGCCTCCAAGCGACGTCTTCGGGCCTTCTCGCTCCATCTCGGCGCGTATATGACGTGAGCTGTCCCAAGATCGCCACATAGTGGTAATTTTGCGGTACGCGCGCGCCAATCGCTCCGAGTGCATCCGGTGTATCCTAATTAAGGGCCCCGGTGGCATGCGGGCGCCGCGATACATCAAGCGCGACCAAGGAGCCATCAATTACGCCGCCGCGCATCGACTCAAAATACTAAACGTTGAGGACCGAGCGTCAGCAAAACGAAGCGTCCCCTGCACAGCAGCAACAATGTTATACCCTCCTCGCTCTGTACTTATCTCTGGAGAAGTCCCTTCGGGCGCTATCGTTATTAAACGCTGCGAGGAATAGGAAGACAGATTTAACGTGGGGGGGGGGGGGGCGCCGTGTAACAGCGCTGAGGCATGACGCGACAGCGGGCCATGCTCCGTATCTTGTCTTCCGCGTTACGCGCCTTGGTCGTTCGGTGTTTGCGTGGCTTTGTATAGCGGGATTGGGTTTCCCTTATAACCCTAAACGAAGCGGCAAGGGTCGATGAACTGTATTTCGAAAGAGAAAAGAGAAGTGCGACTCGTCCAAAAGCTTGCGTTCCGCGAACATTGGAGACTGGCATCTGTTCTTTGGATGTCTGAGCCCGTAAGAGTGCACGTTCTGCGCTGGTGAATTTATGTGGCAGAATCAATGCGCGTGGCTACGATGACTCCTTTATAAGTTATGTCCTAGTATGTGGCCACGTTCGTCGCTCAAACCGTAGGCCTTGCAAATAGTCATTCTGAATTTGAAACGAAAAATAGAGTTATTGATGAATGCGCGGCCAGTTTCTCAACCTCATTTGTGTTGCTATCTACGTATACCATTCTTGAACTATTTGTACGCGCTATTATTTTACAGCATAAAGGTGGCTTAGGTGGTATGATAGGCATGGCATTCACGACAGGTGGGAGCTATGGCGCTCAAAGCCATAAAAAAAACGGAAAAAAGAGGAAAAAGGTTTAACATTTCTAAATGATGTTTTGGCAAGTTGAAAGGCCTGCAAGGTCCAGTAAAGGAAGACGTTCGACGCTCAAAAAGAAACTGCAAAGCTTCGTTCAGAAATTAACACATATTGCAGAGTGACTGACGTTGTGCTTCAAGGAAGATGCTGGATGTCAAAGTGATAATGTGCGCGAGCTGAGGCGAATTGAAAAAAAAATACAGGCGTTTTGAAAACGTTGTTAAGTTGCTTACGGCACGATTTTTCAGTTTGTAAAAAGATCTATAGAAGAAGGAAAAAATAAACGGGATAGTTATCGTCGTGGTGTGCCCTAAAGGGATTGCCCGGTCAAATTCTGTGTTTGAGAAAACAATTGAATGTCATTCTTTTTTGCCTGGAGACGCATCGTCCCTGTAATATCTCAAGCTTATATGCCCCTCTGCATGATTAATTGACTTTATACTGCTCCAATCGCGCCCTAGCGTGAACGGTGCTTTCGTTGGCAACATTGAAGCTCTGACATCACATAACGCAAAGCGAGCATTTCTGTCTCGTCGTTTGCCTGCGAGTGAGTGCCGCAGCCTGCTTCAATTTTTGTTGTTGTGCTCAACTTGCTTCGTGGATGGGTGAGATTTTTGTTGCGCGGTTGGGTGACACAACCACTGGGCAGTACCTGCGAGCCAAGGCGTGATGTTCCACACTTTTCCGCGAGACGTGCAGCGACGAGCAAAATGGATCGTCGCCGTGCTTAGGGAGCACTGGGTTCCCGTCAAGATCGAGATCCCGCTTATGCAGCAATCACTTCACAGAAGAGAGCTACGCGTGCTGAGCTCTAAGCGGGCAGAAGGCTCGTAAACTGATGTGTGATGCTGTGCCAACGATATTCAACTACATCCATCCACTCCTCGCCCGAATCGGATCAATCGGTTTGATTACGCAGCGAAACAGAAACCAACAGCTAGGCCATCTTAAAACGATGCCAAAATTTATATTTAGCACGCGTCCAACCCGATTTTGTTTGACCCGCGTGTGAAAGTGGAGCGTGGCTGCGATTCACTCAAGCTCGTCCGAGTCAAGTGACGATCTAGAAATGTTACACGCATTTTGATCGATACGCCATTTGCCTTCGACCCGCGGGCATCGCCTCAGAGGGAACGACCAGCAGCCGTATCACCGATTCAGTGGATCCGCCGATATGTAGACCCGCTATGCCACTTCAAAGGCAAAATCTGCATCCTTCTCTTTGCAAGTGCCCCTTGTTCGATCGGTGGCCGTCGCAGTTGTGTTTGCGCAAAACGGCATACGTTTGCTCGAAGCTAACGGCTGTTTTCGAGTAATATCCTGCTAAAAGGCGTGACGTGTTTGCACATACTGTGAAACTGCATCACAAGAAACGTATTTCAGGTACAGCCTAGAATGCTAGGTATATAATTCGAAACAAAATACAAGACATCAATCGACCAACGCTTGTTATCCTTACCATCTGACGATCCTTGGCGATATGTGACGTCACGCGGCAGCTACGGATGTCAGCCATTGACACGGGCGAAATCCGGGTGCAGTTTCGTAGACACGCTCATGAAGGGTTTAGTTATAATGCGGGACATCATATATCACAATAAAAATGACGTTTGTCTACATGAAGGCTCCCTCGAAGTAACGAGCGCAAAAACTTAAGTACCTCGGGTTTCGACCGAACAATCTCTTTTAATGAGAGAAGCGAGATAGACCTTACGAGAGATTCGCCCTCAAACCCAACAAGTCGGACACGCCTTCACCGAAGAACGTCATTCAGAGCTCTTCGGTCAAGGCCTCGTCTCGGTGAAAGAGCTAGCGGAGATATGTAAGGGGCAGAAAGCACGCCTTATAACTGCCGCCGGTAATAGCCTCAAGCACGGAATAGTTTAACTCGGACTCTTATTTGTTAGCGAGCAAGGTCTCACGTCGGCGCCGCGGCACCACCTCAGAGTTACCGCAGCCTGTGTACCCGTCTGGGAATCTCGCAGCAAGGACAATGGGCAAGAAGGGCCCGCGCCTAATGGCATCGCGTTTTTCACCTCGCAGCACTCTTTCTTTAAAGGCACTGACGCGCGCTCATGTGATGCTACGTGCGTGCGTGCGTTCCCGACGTGCGTCTGAGTAAGTGGGAGGTTCCTGGAGGTAATAGCGCTAACGAGACGAGCGCTATCGTTGCCCTAATGCCGAGAATGGACATTTTAAAACGTTAGAGCCATCTAGTGTCCGTTACAGAAGGTCCACCTTTTATGATTGGAAACCATTAGTTATGGTTTCCGATCATCATGGAATCTACATGTCGATTACTTACTTAAGCATTTGCGGATAATTTCATCGTACCTTTATAAATTACGAAGTTGTGCAGATATTAACTTAAGGCGAATGATTTACCAGATGCTAGGGGAATCTAAACTAAGGTATGGGATAACAATTTACGCATTCTGCTCAAACTACAAAGGACAAAAAATAGATAACCTAATTAAAAGGATGATAAAAAATATTACGTACGGCACACACCTTGAGGATCTAACCTTTGAAGAGCAGCTGACCAACCTGGACCTGTTGGCCATTGATAACCTACGCAAGTTCGAAGTCCTCACAAAATATTATTTCTCGTGTAATTTCAGAGTACAATCCACCAAACAAAAAAGTCTTAGGCACACAGAACGGTTTGACATTCCAAGGATATACACCAATTATGGGGGAAAAAATGCGGAAACATTACGTTCCTACATATTTCAACGATCTTCCAAATAATTTATTTGATCTCTCGTCCTTAACAGAGGTGAAAAAAGAATTAAGGAAATGGTTCAACCTCGTGCAGAAGTGAAATTGAGTGTTAATGTTTTTGGACCTTTACGTTTGAATGTTTACATCTAAGTGGTCTCTTTGTGTTTTCTTTGTGTTCGAAATATTTTCGTACTATTGCAAACATATCATGGATCGAGAGGAAAGGGGAAAATGCATTTTTGTTGTTGCTTTTTGCTCTGTTAACAAACCCATTGTGTTCTCCTAGGTGTACCTAACTTTGTGCGAAGTGCAATGTAAAATATATGGTTGTATAGGGCAAATAGCATAGACAGTTTTTTTTTCTTTGACCGTAATTGGAAAGCGTGTGACATGTTTTATTTAATCTATATGCTTTTATTTCGCGGTAAGGTGCAATGTTGACATAAAACTAAGTTTGTAACATGTGGTGTCAAAATTGAGATGTGTTTATTTTACGCTTGTTTGTTTTTCTGTTTTTTTCTTTTTGATTTGCTTTTTTTTATGGACTGCCTGTTCTCACACACAAGCACGCAAGTGCTTTCGTGAGGCAGTAATCAATGTATGTGAATGATTTTGTGCTAATAAAACTATTATTATTATTATTATTATTATTATTATTATTATTATTATTATTATTATTATTATTATTATTATTATATGTTCTACTGCCAGTGACGGAGCAACCGGATCGCCTAAATACATTGTGAGTTGAAGGCAGCACGTATAGAAACCGTTTCAATACATAGCTTATCGTAAGTTGATTTGAACCCAGAAAAGGGGTTATACCTGGGGACAATTTTTTCCTGGCTATGGAGACAAAGCTGTGGGTATACCAGTGCGGTCGCATACTTGAGCCCCGATCGAGGCTGTGCACGTGCGATCTTCGCTTTCGAAATGCCAGAATATATTGTCCTCACGGGTGGTCTGATTCTATGCACCGCATAAAAAGAGATTATCGGGGGCAGAGTGTGTTAGCGCTCCTCCTCAGCTCTCCGCACGTGCAGCAAACGCTCACGCCGCAGAACCTAGATATCATGTGAGCAATCATTACTTAAAGCAGCCTGCTCGTTTTGTTTCTGGATGTGCGTTGTGCCGGCTTGCGCAGTCATGTACCACGGCTGCGTGATGCACGTTAAAGACCCTATGGCTAGCAGTCGCATAGAACACTGACTAGATATTTTATCTACAGCATAAACAAATTGCTTTGCTTTTTTAGAGCGCAGCTCTTAGGCGCCCGTTTCCGGCTTGAGCGGCGTCGCCGTCGGCGTCGCCGTCGCCGTCGGCGTAACCGCGCGGTGCATGATGGGTAATTTTCCCCGCCAAATTTAGCGGAAAATTTTCCTCCCGCTAAATCTAGCGGAAAATTTTCCCCACTAAATTTAGCGGAACATTTTTTCCCGCTAGATTTAGCGGGGAAACTCCCCCCCCCTCCTCGAGGTCACGTGACCCCCAGGCCACGTGACCCCCCTCCCCGAGGTCACGTGAGCCCCCCCCCCCCGTGCCTTCCCCCTCCTCAAGAGCTGCGCTCTAATTCGGCGTTACAGGGAGTTGTAAACGGCTTTCATTTTTTTTATTTAACTGAATGGATTCATGGTGCACGATAATCAAAACGAACGATGCGTTTGTTAATAATACCGCATGATGGCATTGAAGTTCCTGTGGCTGCAGCTCGAACACTCTAACAATTTTCAAAAACATCTAATACAAAATGAATTAATGTGAAAGCTCGACTGCACTAAAGTGTTTGTTCCTCTTTTTTATTCCGATCGTCCATGAGACGTCTAGTAGAACCTCTTAAAGGGCGTCTATTTGATTTGATGGCGGGCCACGACGATTGACCTCGATTGTCTCCGTCTCAGAGGTCAAACCAGGACGCGTGTCCGGGTGCCATTCATTTTCGAAAAACAGAAATGCTTGGAGGATCGCTGTCTCCGACGCCGAGAGGGCAACTCCTCTTGTTTTCTCTTTTAGCTTTTAAACCGAAAATGCACTGTGAGTCTTCGTATGCCTACGCGCGGAACCTTGACACACTCCCCCGCCTGCACGCGACGTCTACGGTTATACGTTTTATAAAGGCCAGTCACGGAAAAGATGTCTGGCTCGTTCCGCAGTCGTGCAGCTCTTTTCAAACCCGTCTCGGCTGTGAACCTTGACTCCCGCGGAGCACGCGCGAGAGGCCGTTTCTTTCCGGCTGACAACGGCGCAGACAGCACGGCGCTGTCCAAACGCCCACGCGCGCATCCCCGACCCAGAGTTGTTGCAGTCAAGTTCAGCGAGTGCCCCTTCGACGGTCTCAAAAAACGTTTTCAGAACCGGGGTCTCCCCTCAAACCTGGACAGCTAGCTAGCCCAACGCCCACAAGAGGTCTGCTATACCAAAGCGCGAGGAAGAGGATGAAGTATGTGTACGAAATAATCTAGTACATAAACAGGTCCCCTATATTATGTGAGACGTCGCAATACCGCTTAGAAGGCAAGGCCTGCGCTAGCTGTCCAAGTTCGCGTCGAGCTGATTGGCTGAGCCAGGGATGACGTCACGATGACGTCGCGGCTGAGCCATGTATGACGTTCTCCATGCTGATCGGCTGAGTCAGCTATGACGTCACGTATGACGTCGCACCCAAACTCGACGCTGATTGGCTTATTATTTTTTTAGACCACGGTTATCGTCGGTACCTTCATTCCAGGAACTGCTATCGAGTGTACCACGCCACGCGTTAGGTTAACAGCTGAACTAACCGATGAAAAGCGCCGAAAGCGTAGGCGTCAGTCCCCGAAGAATAGGGCTGAACGAAGACCAGTTCAACGGGCCAGGCGGGCTGCTAACCGATCAGAACCAACGCCCCAAGATCGAAACCGCAGGCACGCAAGCAACGGCGTCGAATTAAACACACACGGCGATGAAGACCCAAGCACAACAGCCAGAACCGAGCACGCGCCGAACGAGCCGAGCAAGCACCACCGAAGTATAGCGAGATACCGGAAAGTTTCACGCGCAACAACGCAACTGCCCAGCAGTTTGCTATGTTTTTTTTGTGCTTTTTTTCCCCCGAGGTGTCGCGGGTGAAGCGGCTAAGAGGTCAGATCTCACGTTTACGTAATAAATACCTCTTCGAACGCGAGCCAGTTCCGCATTTTTGGCGCGATTACGCCCGCCGCCGTTGACGGCGTCTTCAAAACTCGATCTTCCATCACGCTTCACGAGGGCGCCACGCAAGAACCGCTATGTATGACGTTGTCGACCGCGTGAAAAAGAGGCCAGTATGTTGAATTTCGGTTTGTTTATATGTTTGGTTCGTCCTTTTTTTATCATCCGGCAGCTCCCGCATTGTTGTCCACTAGAGTTCTGGTTGGGAGCATCCGCCACCCTATTATGAACAGAAGCCGCCCGCCGTAATTTTTTTGAAATTTTATTTTATTTTATTGGTAGTGTTGCAATGACCCGGCCTGCTTCTTCAATGAAAGGCGCTCGCGTTGTTTTCGGTCGCTCGCGATAGCAACCCCGTGAAATAAAACTAAAAAAAAAGAGAGAAGAACGTATTAGAACCAGTGAGGATGCACAAACCCAGAAACTGGAATACATTCCGCCCTATACCGGCCTTTGTCGAAGATAGGGAAGTACCGCTCGTCTCCGCGTAAAAATATATATAAGCTGCGTCCAGGGACCGAAAAACGCGAGAGCATTCAAGCAGGCGATTATCGCACGCACGACCCCGCGAAGGGTTCCTTTTTTATTTTTATTTTACGTTGTAAACTTTTAGAACGGCATCGCGTGCCAGCCACGACGTGCGAGCGCTTGCGTGTTTGCACGCGTTTTATATCCCCGAACGCATTCCGCCAATATCACCCATTAAAAAGACAAGGCCCTGCGCATGACGTCATGGTTAGTAGCTCCCCGACGCCACCCCATAGCGGCATAAACACCCCAAAAATCCTCAAAAATCGCCCAAAAGAAAAAAAAAACAGTACACGTTTTTATTGTGGGGTCGCCGCTGCGTACTATAGGGTATTCACTGGCCGCCATATTTGAGGTCACCGTTTAGAGCGCATGCTCAGAACAAGCCTCGCATAAATAGGCTGCCAAGACCGGCAATCTTGATGGTGCGGGGTGCACGTTGCAAAATAACTGTGGAAGCTCGCCGTCAGCACGTGCTCTGCATTAGCGCACACAGATATGGCTGCCAGTGAATACACCCTATACTCCGTTTCACCTTATGTTGTACCCGAGCGAAGGCTAGAGCGCGAGCTCGTAGTGTTGGCACGAGAGCTTGTGCCGCCGAGATCTGCCCCAGAGCAAGGAGCCGCGCTTGTTGCCTTTCCTGCGGTACATCATAAGGTGAAATGGGGTATAGCGTCGCGCTCGTCTGCACCGCCGCAAGACGCTCTGGCGCCGGCACTGACGCAATGCAGGCGTCGCTGCGTCGGTCCACTGAGTGATGACGTATATGGCGGGGGAGGCGCCGGCCTTTCTCTATGTGTGCATACATTCGCCCTCGTGTTTATAATGGTGCGAACGGCGAGGTGGCCGCCGTCGTCGCTGATTAGCGGAAAACGTGGAGCCGAACGTTTTTGGGCGCCCTGTTATCTCCTCGATGGAGCGGTTGAGCTTTGGTTCCTCATTCTACGCATCCTTATTATCATCGGTCCGTAAGAATAATCTCGGTAGCATTTATTTACGTTGCGATGTGGAACTGCTACTGGACAACCCAGTTCTGAGGCTTCTTCCTGTCTCCTTTCTTAAAGGAGAACAGGGGATCAGCGACACCACAGAATTTGGGATTCTAAAAGTACATAAGCTAGAAATGAAGTGCCATTAGTAAGTTTCTAATGGCGAATTCGGGGTGGTCACAGTCGGCGAGCCCACGCCGGCGGCACAGGCAACCAAAACCGCGCCAGCGGCGCACCACGTGACCCTCTCCACCCGAACACAAAGCGCCTGCAACTGGCGTTTTCGTTTGCCTGGGTCGCGCGTGAACGTTGTTAACTTCTTCCTCGATTATTTTATAATACAATAGGCACGCTGTAGGCATCAGCAACATATATTCGGACTCTGAGATGTGGGTGAACAAATTTTAATATATTTTGTTTGGATTCCCGAAGAACTGTTGTCATCTTACAAGAATCCCAGAAGGCTCACCAGCGTCGCTGTTTATATTCTATTTTCTTGTTATTACCTTTTTCCTTGAATCCTCAGCATTTTCATTTGGCCCAGCCCTTTGAAATAGTAATGCGCGTTCAAGTGTCGAGCTGCACCACTATCCATAATTTTTTTCTTACAGCGGTGTAATAACTCGCTGTGTTCCATAGCAAAGTGATCTTGCGCAAGCTTCCTTTAAAATATTTTATCTTTATCTCCGTTGTTTTTGCTTTTTCTCGGACCACAGAGGGGTGCCTGTCTCAATGGCTTCGTTTTCTACTCGAACCCGCTATCGGAGAGCATTGTTTCGTTTGGTTTCCTTTCCCCAATCGGATGTGACGATACCGGATACAGTCTGGCAGACAAGCTGCCCGACCTCTTGAAGCTCGGGCAAAGATTGTGCCGGTAAATTGCCGGCACACGCCCGAGAAGCGCCACCCGAACGGCGCGCACTCGCCAGCCTTTGACCACGCGAACGTCCTTGCCGGAAATATGGCAAAATATTTTGCCGGGAAATGACCACCCGAATTAGCCATAAGGTTCCAACATTGGTGGTGTCCTTTGTGTACGCCTTTGTGGAGGGATTCCGCAGCTTCCAAATGAGGGCACGCTTTCGAAATGTATCAATATATACGTAATAGGTCTCCGGGAGATGATAACAGCAACGACGATCATATAGAGTGTCCCCGCGGACGGGAGCCAGCTTATCAAAATTAGTGGCTTTTCGCGCCGTATTTTGTAGGTTATGCTCGTTATGATTCATTTGGTGAGTCGCGTGCGCGGCTATCAGAGGCACACGCGACTCTGATAGCGGCTCTGCAAAATACTTTGTTTTCCTGAGCTTTCGGAACGGGGGCAAAACAGTCCTTGTCGTAGCGCCTTTTTCTGACGCCTATCAGGATGCTGCATAAGGCTATGACCTCCTCAGATGACGCGCAAAGGCTCGTCCCACCCGAAGCATCGTTTGAGTGTCAAAACCTATGCGCAGCGCAAGTTCGTCTGCTTCCTTTACAGGGATCGTGGTGACTTCAGAACGCCGAGCTCTGATTGAAACGATTCGCGGGTAGATGCAAAGCTAACTGCCTTTGCCTCTGCTCAATGCCCAAACGCGTTCGGAGATATAGACCTGTAGCTCTGAAGTTTTGAACAGCGCCACTGGCGAGAAACATCGTATATTTTTAGGTCGCGTTTCCACTGTGCGTAGCGTTGCGTCCTTTCAAACGCTCTGTTAGTGGTCGTGAACCATGAGCAGACGCCGAGGAAGCTGACAGACGCTAGTCTACGCCCGTGGAAGGTACGTGATGGGACGCTAGGACGCCGCTTCACGTCAGCATTAGATGGTCGCGTCTCCCGGACGCTAGCGGAGGCGCCTCTTTTGTGGTCGCGTCTCGTGAACGCCACAGCGAAGAACGACTCACGAGGCAAGAAACGTGAACATGATGAGTCACGCACTGCATTTAGCAAGCTGTTAGTGACGCGATGTGCGCGACCAGAAGTGTCGCTGTGGCCGCAATTCGCGATTGACTGGACGCTCACTGTGACGCCTTTATTTGAATTAATGTTCCTTTCACAGACGGAAATTAGCGCCATGTTAGTGTCGAGCGTAACGATGTTGGTTTAAGAATACGATGACTCCAAGCTTCCATTGTTATGACTTTAAGGGCCGGTTGCACCAACGCCGCTTAACGAAAAGCGGAGCTTAGCCGGGAACCTAAGCTAGGTTTCGGTTTCGTTCGGTTGCACCAAAATCGCTTATCGCTAAACCTAGCACTAAACTACGCTTATCTTGAGCGCTCAACATTGGGCGCTTTGCTTTTGCTTGTTTCTTAATCCTGGATTATAAACATGGCGGCTGGTTTGTGGCGGTCGACGCGGTGTGACGAAATTGGTTGTACAAAGTGTTTTAGGCCACAGCAGCGTGAGAGTCTTGACAGAATGGCCTTCGATTGTGACAAGGATGCAAAATATTGTCTCGTGAAGTGTTTATCGACCCCTGTTTCAAGCTGGCTCTCCACTCTCAGTGCGTGTTAGCCCTAACCGAGATACGCACGGAGCTGTGGGGCTCACGTCTGTCTTCCCGTTGGTTTTTCTGTCAACGAGCTTGTTCGTATGTACTTACTGATTTTCGCATAACTGTAACGTATTGCTATTTAACACCTTGTTCATTTCTGCTTGCAAAGCATATCCTTTAATCAGATCGGTGCGTTGAATAGTAGCCGTACATGATCTCGGCCATCAGCTGATTGTCGACACTTCTGTCGTTTGCATCAGATTGCGGTGCATTTAAATAATAAAACTGCGAAAATTCAATTTCTTTAGTTTTGAGACAACCTTCAGTGAATTTCACTTCAGAAAACTGCGTTCTATAGCCGCAACTTTTCTGGTGATCGTGCTTTTTAGAAATGTTTTGCTTTATATCTTTCATTCGTGGCGACGACAAATCGTAACTACTACAATGCGAGATTCGTTCAGCGCTGTATTGGGGCAGGCTGGGGCCGGTGATGCGAAGAGACGACCGTTTTCGTCGGCACGATGTGATGTACTAGTGGGAGTTTTCGACTTCGGAGTCCGCCGCCGTCTAGTTGTATGGATTCAAGATCTGCCTATTATCACTCGCGAACAAGCTTCGGTTCTCTATCAGCAGGAATAAAACAAATGGTTCTGGGCGACCTTTGCGTGTTCAATAATTGACAGTTTGTATGATCATCAAGTGATCTACCAGTAGTATCGCTTTGATGTATTGATAGTTATACTCTTCTTTCTTTGTCACTAAAGCAAAATATACGTAGTTCCATTACAAAGGGTTTGACACAATCAGTTCAACGACGGTACGGTGCAGTTCTATCACTTGCTGATAGCAACGAGTACGGTCGATGCAAGCTCTCGACGACTTCTATTCGACGATTTCCGGGCATTTCGCAGCTGCCGTGGCGAGTTCGTCACTGTTTTGAACTTCATCGGTCTCAGGCATGACTTGATTTCAGTAGTCATTTTACCTCGCCTACTTATTCTCGATGATGTTTTGTCTTCAGCGATGTAGCGAGTAGAGAGTGCTCGCGTTCGGTGAGATTTGGGGCCCCCGACGGCTCCGTTATCTCAAAATGTGAGCAACGAAAACTACTGTCACTGTCAAAATATTCTGTTATCAACCGATATTAAACACACAATCACAGATGTAAAGAGCATTCGTGTTTATTTAAAGCTATGACTCCTGTTCTTGAAAGTTAGGCGAAAAAATGATTGAATTTGGAGACCTTTAATTCGTTACTTCACCGAAGAAATACAGCGAAAAAGCAGACGCCAACAACAACTTCTACAGCAGTTTTTTTTTACATCACGTGATTTCTTTTTGCCAGTCATATTCATCCCTCTGAGCGTTCCCTAGTTCGCTCTGTTTGTCCTTTCATTCCCTAGGCAAATCCAGCGTTTACCTCGGGGCGCGTCTGTAAAGCCGGGTTATACGTTGGTGCAACCGGAATTTAAACCCGTGCTTATCCGAGCTCGGCTTAGGCGCTAAGCCGACTTAGTAAGAGCCGCTTTGGGTTAAGGTAAGCGACGTTGGTGCAACCGGCCCTAAGTAGTCAAGATTACGAATCATCAAGTCACATCGAGGCAACTTCTGATCGTGACGTTACTACGAACGGACATGATAAGAAGGCGGAACCGAAGCATTACGGCGCTAATAAATGTCCACATCTTTCTACCCTTATCCCCCGCCCCTTTCCTCTTCTCCTTTTCCTTCAATAAAGATGCATTTACAACAACAACAAAAAGAGCAAGTTCTCAGCGAGCTGTAAAGCACTTCCCATATCTGTGTGTACACTTCAGCCATACTGCAACGCCTTATTGCGGCGGTTACGGCCGAGCGCGCTCAATCTCGGCGCGTGCCGCGGACAAAGTGTTCCGACGCCCGGACGCAGCGTAATAAGGCTTATTGATTTCCGGTCGGCGGAAATACTCGCTCACACCCGCCGTCGGCTTCGGGTGCAGTTTGGGAAACGCAATTTCGTCACACGTACGCCCCTGACAGTTTTTCTGTGCGTTGCCCCGCGGGTAGCGCCGATAGATATACAACCGTGTTACGAGTTCGTATTGGCGTTGTTCGTGTTGCAACCGCCTTGCGGTGCAGACTCGTTGGGAAAGCGGGTTCGATCAGGCCCGACGATTGCGCAGTTGGGACTGCGGTGTTTCGAAAATTCCCTTTCTAATCAGCGCAGCGCGCAGTGCCGCGAGTTTCTTGACTATACACTTTTGTTGAAGGCGACGAAATTGCCTAATTAGTATAAGTATACACTTATCTCTTGTTCTCCGTGGTGTGAGGAGCCCGAAGACACGCCTTCGGCTCGTGCCACCTCCTGCTTTGTTTAAACGTGTTACAAGGCAATTTAATAAAGTGTTTTAGTATAGACCCCTTTCCAAAGTCACGTGCCCATTATTACAAGGTCGGAACCACCGCGCAATGGCGGAGCAACAGACATCGTGGAACGTGCGGTCGTTCCATAAAAAGCGAACACAGGAGCGCGGCCAACGCTAGGAGTCGACGAGCCAATCAAATAGCGTCGAACATACAACGTCACTGCACTCATCCTCTCTCTCTCCTCACATTTTTCTGGAGGTGTTTTTGACTTCTAATCCAGCCAAACGCATCAAGTCATGCCGCGACATTAAGGTTTCAGTCCGCCATTGTGCAGGGATTCCACAGCTGCCAACAGAGGGCAGTATTTCGAAAGGGATCTATTACAGGTCCGGTCGTATCGAGTAAAGCACACCAACCAGAAACGCTCGGAGAGAGCTAACTCAAGGAGAAACGAGGGTGTCAATTTCAATCATGGAAATCCCTAAAGGCGGCGTCACACTGCTTATACATCATATAAACGACAGTCTAAAAACAGGTTCGAACGCAAGTCACTACGATATATCTGTGCTTCGAATGCCGCATGTCAGCGAGTCCGAGGAGAAACTTGGCACGCGGCATTCGAACCACGGATATCACGGTGACTCGTGGTTGCAGACGTTCTTTTGTAGGATGTATGAGCAGTGTGACGTCGGCTTAAATAAACAAAATAATTACAAAGTGCTAAAAAGCTATCTGAGCCCTACATATCCTCACTACATGGACAACTACACATTGTCGAAAAAATGTATTTGATGCAAGATAGCAAATTGGCCGCGAAATCGGTCATTGTGGGCGCTGCTCTATAAAGTTGAACTGCGCTCAGTTTTACATGTACTTAGAACTCAGAATTTTGCACGCGCGAATTTGAAACTGCGGACAGCGCAAATTAACGTCCAATCTCTGCGCTAGTAGACACGGTATCTAAATTTAAAAGATTGTAGCCGAAGCCGTATCTGTGTTCAATGTCATTTGTATGAATGCGCTGGACTCTATACCTACTATGTACCTATTCCATGCGCAAAAAAGAATCACACCCGGTTGTCTAAAGGAAATTTTTGGATACACAAAAACACAAATTAATACTATACCGAGTTTCTCCATTAATTAAGATCCGACATTTATTGGAACACCCAGTCGGGAAAACATGGAAGTTCCGGTATTATGCAGTATATATCGACTTGTCTGCTCGGTCTCGATCTTAGAAGAGACTTTGAGAACCACCATGCCAAACAAAAGCGCAATAGCAGATACTGGTAAATTACATTGATTTCTGACATTAGGTGAGTCGAGGAACGTCAGGATACTTTCTACCAAAATACGATTGTTCATGAAAAAATGGTTGGAGCACATAGGAGCAGGTATGCTCCACCTGTGTGTTCGCTTCAGTGTACAATGCGTTTACGCAAAATTCAACGGAATAAGGCCGCGGTTTAGATGCCTCTGACCGAAACGTTGCCTGCTTGCGATCGTTTCTGCAACTATCTATAAAAAAAAAAAGTAAATCTGCGACTGCTTCCCCGCGCCCGTTTTAGTCTCTCTCTCTCTCTCTCTTTTCCTGCATCCGTACCTTCCCCTGAAGTCGGGATCGTCTGTCGCGCACATGGTCGGGAGACCAGCAGGCGAGCAGTAAAGCCGACTCCCCTAGATGGAACATGTGGCGCGGGCACCTGCTCACCGCGACCACTGAAGCCGAACGCTCCTCTCGCACCCGCCATCACTCCGACCGCGAACTACAAGACGAAGAAAGATGTTTTCGGAGCCTCAGGCGGGACACAAGCCTCCCAGGGAAGGAAAACGTTCGTCCGGAAAATTGGGTCGTTCTCAAAACGGCTAATTATTCGTATAGACAGTAATAACGAAGATTTATTAAGGAAAAAAAAAAAAGGAAAAAATATTCCGCCAAATAATACTCGTGTTGTCTCATTATAACATACCGGAAATAACGCAGACATAATTTTGGTGGCTATGTTTTTTGTTTTTTTATATGTATGTGAAAACTTTTGGCAGCATTGCCATGTCTCTTGGAAGAAACCCTGACTAGGCACATCGACCCATACAACTTATCATTCATCGTAAGGCGGCTTGAAGAACGAAAGAATGCGATAGGACGACAGAGAAGTTAACCTGGGTTTTGGTACATGCAAGACCCTGCTGAGGACTGTATTCCTCGTAATCCAGACGCGAGAGTTCGAACTGGAGGAACAGCTAGATGCGTAGATCTACAAAAGCGTATCATTTGTCATTAAACCGGATTGCACTTAGAAAGAATAAAACAGGCACACAGAGAAGGTAACATCGGTGTTGGTACATGCACGATCATGCTGAAGAGGTATTACCGGAACTCCAGACGCGAGACATCGAACTGCAAAAACGTACCATTCATCATAAGGCGACTTGAAGAAAGCAAGAATGCAACAGGTATATACAGAGAAGTGAACCTTGGTATTGTTGTAACACGCACAGATCCCGCTGAGGACTCCAAGGTATGCCTAGCAATCAGGCACAAAGAGATCGACTGGAGTAACCGATGCGTAGGAGTTTTACAAAGCGCATTTATCATTCAAGGTATGGCGGATCGAAGAAAGAAAGAATAGAAAGAGGCAGACAGAAAGCGCACGTTTCTTACGGGTATTCATTAGCAGTAGTCAAATTACTTGTAACTGATCACTTTATGCAGTAATTTGTAATCATTTGATTGCTTTTATTACGACGTAACCACGAGAGTAATCTGATTACTTTCGAAAGTACTTAAACTACTTCTAACCGTAACTACTTTCCCTCCCATTGCTACTGGCGTCCTCTGTTTGTACAAGTTTCCTACCAAGAAATCCTCGAACCAAGTTTCCCGTAGAGCAGGATGGTTTTACCAAAATTGGCGGATAAGAAGATTGATTCAACGATCCTAATCTAACAATGGGACTTGGTACAAAAAGACCAGTTTCCAAACTTGCAGATAAATTTGTCGTTCTCAAAAATCTGAAGTAATTGGAAAAGTAAACGGTTGCTTTCTCAAGTAACGGCCAATTCCTTTTCTTCTCAGTAATCAAGTGACCTAATTTAATATTATTTTTTAACCAAAAGTAGTTCTAATTACAATCGATTTTGATTTTCGGGTAACGCGTACAATACTGCAGAGAATGGTAAAATGGCTGTTTGTGTGGGCGATCCTGCTGAAGACTTGAAGAGAGTTCTAGAACTCCAAACGCGACAGATCAAACTGGAGAATAGATAAACAGATCTGAAAACAACTAATCCGATTCGACCTAAGAAG
>JAZHYW010045184.1:0-70323 GCA_037355805.1 Ixodes ricinus | reverse complement strand
ACAAACAGAAGCGCAAGAGCGTTTTCTTGATCCTGACTACTCTTGTGCCAACGTCGAAATAAGGCGCGTTCTCATATCACCCATAAATAGCCACTGTACTGACAGCCGGTGCCTCTAGTGACGAAGCGCTGCGGTCGAGTCCATGTACTACAAAGTGCGCGTTGGCACATTCTTCTATGTACAGATCAGGATTACAGTAGGTTGTGCACGAAACTTAGGAGCAGCGCAAGATGTGCTCCCCGCCTCTCCGCCGCTACACGAAGAAGTTGATCGGAACTTGTAGGTTCATCTTTCCGAAGTGCTAAAGGTGTAGAAAATTGCGTGTGCACGTAAGTGAAGTTAAAATAACTGTTCTCATGCACGACGACAAATATATTCTATGCCTATCCCGCCGGCCCAGACAGAATCCGCGAATGACATATATATATATATATATATATATATATATATATATATATATATATATATATATTTCTCATAAATGGGCCACCTGGCCCAGGACTAAACGACACAAGCCTTTTTTTCGTTGCGATGAGTAGTTTTCGCAGGAGCGATTTGGCCTGAGTTCTCTGAAACACCCTGCATATATATATATATATATACTTATATATATATTCGCACTAAATCTTGCATTCTGAGGTATCATCAAGCGAAACAGCGCAAAAACCGGAGTAGTGAATAAAAATTATGAATCAACAGATCGATTTACCTGTCTCTATTCTGATTATGAGAACAATAGAAATGCAAGCTTCATCGCATGGGTTCACACTTGACAGCGTGCTTCGAGGCAATTCTGTTTTTGTGTCTGGTTTGGTTATAATGCGGAGATCTGGAGAGCTGGCTTGGCTCGCTTTTTCTGCTGGGCAGTCGAGCGTTTGGACTGGCCGGGGCAGAACGCCCGAAAAATCACGAAGGCCGTGCACCCAGTGAGTACCTTGGCTGCATTCGATCTACCCGCACCTCCTGCACCGCTGCAGAAAAGTGTATGGCGGTGTAAGGTACTTCCGGTCGTATTTCAATACCTACACCGGAAGTACACTGCCCTGCACTTTTCTGCACCGGTGCAGGAAGTGCAGGTAAATCGAATGCAGCATCTACATACTCAGCTTGCCAGTGTCGCCACTGCTGAGTACTGACGGTTAGTTCTGCTTACTGTTTCCCTGGAGCTATACTACTTCTGTGGTGTGAAACGAACACGGTGAACCGAATGCTCGTGACACACAAAATACCGGCATGGCCGGGCATGACGTTACGGGCAAGCTATGTATGAGCCATAGGGCGTACAGTCCTCGGACGTTACTACTAGGCGAGATTGTCACGCGTTGACGCCACCAAGTGGCAAGGCTCGCAACTACAGTTCCTTGGCCGTGAATGAACTATTGACGCCACGAGCGCGATACGCATTTCGCTTCTCGGCTGGCTGACTTTGAAACGAGGGGTATATGAGAGCTCGAGCTCACATCACTACGCTTCCGTACCCCTTTAAAAATGATTTCAAAGGCTGGCTGCTGAGTATAACCGGAAAGCTGTCTTACTTCGTAGCACTAAAGCGAAGGAGACAAGCCCACTTTTAGGCGCCAACGGCTGGTTCTCAATCTCCGTTTCTCCAGAGAGTAATGTTATAAAGTGCAATTATAGCTAAGCAAACACCGCGACAAGTTATTGCCTCATACTGGGATACCATATTTTAAAATTACTTCGCTGACTAAGGAGCAATACATTTAAGTGACTTTTATTATCAATAGTAACTGAATGCCTTTCTTTTAATGTGCATATTACGAGTATACGTAATTAGCTGCATTGCTCGTTTTGCATAATTTAGTTGGATCCACCGTACGCACTAAATTTATTTACACCCTTAGTTGAGTAAAGATACTTATCTCTAGGGATTATTCGACGTAATTGACAAAGTAGCCTCGAAACGGATACGATTTCGCTTACCCAAATTGCCGCACATCCTTTTCTATACCTGTTTTATACCATTCAATAGACCTTTTCTGTGTACTCGTCCCCAGCCACCTATATAGGCGTATCCGGTATGGGCGACGAAAAAATAATCCAACGTTTCAACCTGCAAATAGTAAAAAAATAAAGGGGAGGCAAAACGAGAAAGTGTGACGGTTACGCTTATATCCTAAATGCCTTCTATTGGCGTGGCAAAGGCAAAACAATGTTTTCGCCCATACTGGAAGTGACGTCAATTCAAGATGGCGGCGCACTTGCAGAAAAGGTCTATAGATAGAAACAAAACTGTTCCATGAGACGGCATCGAACTTTGCAAACAATAAAAGGGTGCAGTACTCGATATAAGGGTGCTGAAAGGATGTAGCCATCGGTTAAAATACCCTTTTTACACCCTATCACGAGTGTAACAATTTGAATGTTGCAGTAACCCTCATCCAACAACTATAAACCGCTACTCATGACATCGCATTATCCCCCCAGAAAAAACCGAGAAAACCAAACCGCGCTTAAACCACAAAGATTTTATTTTGTTCGCAACGTTCCTGGCGGTGTGGTATTTTTGTGTACTGCTCTCGGTTCATGGCTATTTGATTGACCGGAGCGGCCTCAAACCAACGTAGATGGTTTGGAAGCGGCCGCTCCTCGGGACTTTCAAAATTGCCTTTGAGCGCTTACATTTTTATCCTACGGAACGAAGTTCGTACGCAAACGCATCCACACGTGCATGATGAATGCACTGCATGAAAATACCAACGTTGAGTGGGTTAATAAAACTGGCAAACAACTCTAAAAAAAAAAAAAAGATGGCAGGAAAATAAAGCTTTAGAAGGTTTACTTCATACACCATGATGGCAGAACATCTTTCAACTTTTAATCCTCACCGCAATCTGGCTGTTCCTCCCAAATCCTTTCAAAGGCAGCAGGTAGCAATTGCTCTCACAAGACGAAAACACGAAGTTAACCGAGGGACATTTTACGGTTTCCGCAATCTCAATTTCACTGCATCTTGCTTTTAGCGTGCAATTTCAGACTTTACAGGATATCTTTTTTTTTTTACGTAGATTTTGAATTTGCTTTTGCGTACCCGAAGCGGTTAGTTTACCTACGCGAGCGAGTTTATGACGAAAGCATAGTGCAACGCCCGCGTTGTATTTATCTTGTTTCACAAATCATGCGCATTTTATGAAGGAGATCAAGATAAATAAAAAAAAACGAAGATTGCGCTCGTCTTTTGAAACTCCTCGCTGGAGATTTGTTGGCGCAACTTCTTCCACGCTCAATGCATAAGCAAAGGAACAAGAAAGAAAATTTGTTTCACATAAGTACGTCCTGCAAAGAAAGGAGCATGGCGCCCGAAGTAAAGGCACTCAGGTAACAGGATTTTGTTTCAGTAGCTGCAGAATCACAAGAAAAACAAAACACAAACATACATTTTAGACGAAAAAAAAAAAAGAGGACAGTTTGAGGCACCGTCATCAGTAGAAAACCGAGCGCCGTTTCAAGTACGAGATATCTTTTTCCTTTTCATTTCTTTTTTGACGACACTGGACGCTGTCTTGAATTGGCAGGGACACCTCCGAGGCTTCTTCTTTTTTAGTTTTGACAATATTACAAAATCAAATTTATAAAAAGCAGAAGAAAATCTCGTCGCAAGAAATAAATAAAAAAAAATGTAAAGATATTTGAGTAGCCGTCATCAGCTCAGTTGTGGTTGGGAACGCGTGTTGTCAGCGATGAAAATTCAGGTCTCCGTCGTCTCATTTCAGGCCCCTTATGGAGACCAGCCACTGACGCATGTTTTCTTTCTCTTTTCTTTCTCTCCTCCTACATTCCGAGTTCCTTGTTTCGTGGTTTTCGGTTTTGGGCGGCCGGAATGCTAAGCTCCACGTTGATGAGAAACCCTCGACGCAGGTTTTCGGAAGGTCTGACGTGTGGGCGGACGCGCCAGGACCCCCATCCTTTGCGCTCCCGCAATTTTTAACTTACCAACGTTACCCGCGGTTTCGTTCTCTACCTAAACGAGATTTCGTTTCGAGAGAAACAAGCGCCTGGTTCCACGCCCACATTGAGTTTCCTTCGTTTGTTTTAGAACTTGAAGGTATATTTTTTTCCTCGTACGATTATTAGGCTGTTTTTTTTTCCTGCTGACATCTCTTTGTTAAGAGGGTTCGGTTGTGCTTTTCCGTAAAGTATGCCTGTTACGCAGTACCGGCTGGAAAACGAAGAGAGCGGTTACTTTAGTGGGCTATATAAGAGAGTTTTAGTATAGGGTATAAGAGGAAACGCAAGCGCTGTACGTTTGCGTTAGCGTTGCGTGCTCCACGCTGTGCACGTGCCTCGTCTCCACGAGCCAATTCGAAACGGCAGTTTAAACTCCGTGCACCCGCAGTGTGGAACACGCAACGTTAACACTCAGTGCTTCCGTTCGCTCGTATTAACCCCGAAAAGACAGAGGGGCCCCACCTGACGGTTACTCGTTGTGACGTAGTAGCCAGGATAACGCGAACGCTTCTGCGCTTCACGTGTGTATCATTCGCGACTGACGTTTCATTCGTTAATTTGAACGAGAGGCTAGGGTTGGTTTTGACTGAACTTTTTTTTGTCGTACTACCTCTCAAAATTGAACTCAAGCAGCGCGAACACAGTGTAAAAGGACTCTGCTGAATCAGCTTCGAGTTATCGTACCAACCACGACCAAGTCGGTCATTGACGTGGCTTTGGAGGCTTGTCAAGTGACCAGAAAGGTGGATTTTGAAACGGCATAATTCCGAGGCGGTTTTTTCTTTCTTTCAGTTTTTCGGAAGCAGACAAAGCAAACAGAAATCAATCGTGTAGACGGTCGAGCAGGCGTCAAACTTAACATTCCGATCGCGCGTTTTTTTTTCGATGTTTGTTTGCGCAGTTTTAGAAACACGCACGAAAAATAAAATGTTCGTACCAGATGATGCGAGGGTAATCCATTGCGTGTTTGTTTGAGCCGTACATTAAAGAAAGCGGCCAATATAATCGACGAGTTTGTTTGTCACTGCGACGAGAGCGTCCACAACCACCGCACACTTCGAAAATGACAAGGAGACGACGAAGAAAAAAAAAGGGGGGGGGGGTTTAGAGCATTTTTTGTTTAAAGAGGCAGGTGGTTGGAGGCAGGGAGTGGCAAGCGACTGTTAGTACGGCTTGGGTCGCTCAAGTAGTTGGGATTGTTGTCGTTGCTTCCGGTATCCATGGATAAAGAGGCCTTCATTAAAAATTGGAGTTTCGAATGCGTTTTTTTTATGCTGCTTGAAATCAGGAGGCGCGCGAGTAGCACGTAGAAGTATGCTCGTTGGTCTCCAAGGCGAAGTATCCGAGCGTTGTTGGCGGCAATGAAGCTATCGTAGGATTCCATCGTAACCTACACACAACTTCCGATCGTTTCGCTTACTGTATTCGGGTTTGTTCTTAGGTTTCGTCGTACGCGCGTTTTGTGTCATAGTAAATACAGAATATACTTAGCGAACAGTTTCTGCTGCTACACGTTGAATCCCACAGCCAAAGCAAAGCAAATCAGAGAAAATACCCGGCACCGTCACGTTGTACTAGTCACTACACAATAAACTTCATAATACCTATAATGGTCTTTGAAAGGTGTGTTAAACCGAAGAGACCCTTCAAAGCGCTATATATTTTTACAACAGGTGTAATATTTTTGATACACCTACTGAGCGTGTGTGAGCGGTATTATTACTCCTTTTGGCGGTTTCAGAAAGGTGTTCAAGAACCATTACATTTTTTACGGAGGAAAAAATGTGTCCGCCTGAAATAACTTTTTTTCCATTTTTGCCGGGACAGATTATTGAAATAATAGGCCGGTGTCACACTGGGCACTGCGTATAAAACATGCTTTTGGGAACGTTGGGGGAGAGGGGGGGACTAATCGGCAAATGCAACCAGAAAAAAGGGGAGGATTAGGTACAAAACTAGAGGTGGCTACCATTTTGTATAGTTTCGGTTTGGAGATCTAAACCGCGGAGACCCTATCGCTATCAACAAGAAGAAATGGCGGCGGTCGAACGGTCGGATAGAGGTGCGTCGTTTGTCTGACGAGGTAATTTGTTTATTGTTTTGTTTTTTTCAAGTATTTGGACGTTACGAATATCGGAACGTTTGATCTATCTACGTCAGTTCTGTAATCACAGCCTTAGTAGAATGTTGACTACAAACATTTATTTTCGAGGTGGGCAAAAATCGGAACTGCCAGTCGTATATTTAGAATTTAAAAATTATGAACCTCGCTTGATAATTTGGGTGTCTTCATTCGTGATATTTCAGGCAGTGATTCACCTTGACGTCAATAAGAACTCGTTCACGTTTCAGTAACGAAGCTGTATACCGGTGTTTATATTTACGGTTCAAACCAAAATGTTCGAATAAGAGAAAATAGTGGAGTTTAATTACCTCACGTCGAGATGCGACTTCAAGTTACTGGAACACGCGTGCTTGGCATGCCGCGTCCCGAGCCACATTGGTTGCCTCGGGAAGTATACGTAGCACGAGTGTATCACTCTTGCCGTCCGCATCTTGGCGTAAACCTCCGCTACTACTTTTGGAGCCAGCTAAACCAGCGTCTTCTCAAACGCTATCGCTACGAAGCCGAGGGAAAGGATTTTTTCGACGCATTGTCACCGGTAGTGAATGCTGGGTAAACTATGCTCAGCCAGAGACAAAGCGAGCAAGCAAGGAGTGGCGACACACAACGTCACTAAGGCCGAACAAGTTCAAGACCGCGCCAACGGTGGGACAGCTAATGCTCATGGTCTTCTGTGTTCATAAAGGCCCAGCCGTTGAACATTAAATGCCCAAGGGACCAGTGGCGTAGCCAGGATTTTATTTGGGGGGGGTTCAATGGAATTTATCCCCCCCCCCCAATGACGAAGCAGGGTGAGCTTGGTGGTACGGACGCTCACGCAAAGATTAGCGAGGCGCTCTTAAGATAAAACGGGTAAAGCTGCATTGTCGGTTTCGAAAACGGAGCAGCTTCATTTACAGGGCTATGGGCGTGGTGGCTCACTGTTCTACTGTCGTCGTAGTGGCGGCCCACCAACTTTATGAACTTCCTCACAGCACACAACTCCCCCCTCCCCCCGTTTTTGAGGTAGCACTGCATTACCAACGCGTGAAGGCCAGACAAAACAGACGAACAGCTATAGACCAGTGTCTGCTCTTTTCCATGAGCGCCGCCATGTTTGTTTATGCTGACGCAATGACACAGTAAAAGGCGGGGGGCAGGGGCCTGCGCTTTTTGCGAGACTACACTTTTTTGTTTTAGAAACCTTAGCACATATCGTAGTGCAAGAACGTAGGGAAGGCATAGTTACGAAGCTCCAAGAACAACACCAATGCCAAGAGTGTTGTGAAGAGAGAAAACATTGTTTTATGCGCCGCCCCTCTCTTCACAAGAGCCTGCGCTTGAGATTATTATTTCACATTCTTATAGCTGGGGGCTAGGATTTCAGACACTGGTCTATAGGCAACCTGCAACGCTGTTTGGTTTGGCGCTATCTAGCGACTGAAGCAAGAAACACTGGGTATGCCTGGGAGTGGCACAGCTGCATTGTTAAAACGTGAGCTGTTACTCCGGTGGCGCCGCTTAGCCTAGTGTCTGAAGCAAGAAATACTGGGTAGGCTAGGAAACCGTCATCGCATAACATGGAAGTACGGCGGATGCTGCGGCATGGCGGGCCAATCGGAACGTGACTACGTATCACCGGAGTGCACGTTTAGTGCGAACAAGTATCAGGCTTTTCGCTGCGTTAGGCTCCAATATCTGTGCGTTGCGCTCGTATACGTAGCGGATATCGAAGCCGTCGTCACGCAATGGGGGCTCATCGTTCACCCTTTGCCAAGTTACACCGAGGCAGGGTATCACCGTGGGCTCTCACTCTACTGGCGCCGCCTGGCAGTCCACTAACTAAAATTAAACAGCAAAAAAAAATGTTGACGCAGAAAAATGAGACCAACTGTCCACGCATAAATTCTAGGGGCCCATTCCGTGTATAGGGAGAAGGTAATTCTGAACAATCACAAAACCAAAATCTATTATCTATTAAATGTTTAACAAATTCATGCTACAGAACAAGGTGCCGAAGGAAAGTGAGTCTTATTTTTGCTAGGCCGCTTTATCTTGCAGTGTGGTCCAAAGGCAGCAGTGGCATATCCTCGAGGCGACGAGAAGTCGTCAGTCCGAACTCGTCGTTCCGTCACTCGGAGAAATGACATCACACATCACGCATCAAATACAAACACGCAAACCACACGGTGAACGTGAAAACGAACTTGAATACCCTTGCGCCTATGCGTAGTGATAATATGAAGGCTCTTCGGAGTTGCTCATGTTCTGTGCAACGAAAATATTAATCTAATAACGAATTGCATCGGATACCAGCTCGGCATGCAAAGCAGAAAACAAGGATGGCTAGTTGGGCTAGTTGGTTTTGCATCATGGTCTAATACGCCAAAACAACAAAGACGAAAACGATGAGAGAACTAGACAGGACGCGGCGTAACTTTCAACTGAATTGTTTATTTCGATGACAGAATTTTAAGAAATATAAAAGCAGGCAGACTTGGCAGAACACCAAAGATATGGTCTAAAAACACACACCCCTCAAATGCCAGCGTCATCGTTTCTTCAAATAGTAGAATTCTTTATCAGACAAGGACAAAGAGGGAGCGCTTACACAAGAATTGTCGTGGTGGGACCTAATCAGGAAAGGCTTCGTGAATTTCTCTGGCCGTTTTTGTTTTGTAATGGCCCATGACTCAGGTGTCACCAAGGATGGGGCGGCACTTTCCAGAGTTGGGCCCGCCCTCGCAACGGTCACAGTGGACCGCTAAGTGGCCAGATGGGGACTGCCTAATCGCCAACGCATGCTCTCTGACCCTCTCATTAATGTACCTCCCCGTCTGGCTAACGTGCACCTTACCACATGATAGGGGAATTTTGTACGTGACACTAGTGGTGCACTCACGGAACTTAGTGACATGTCGTTTTTTGCACGGCTCTTGCGGCAGATCCGATTCCTCTCCCAATCTGCTTATCCAAGATGTCCCACAATCTTACGAAGGTGGCCCATCGCTTTGACATACCAGTCGTTTTTTTCTGCACCGAATAAACTATCTTCGCTGTGTAAAAGGATAAGCAGATTGGGAGAGGAACCGGATGTGCCGCAAAACCGTGCAAAAAAACAACCAAAAAACGACATGTTACTAATTTTCGCGAGTGCGCCACTGAGTGTCACGTAAAAATCCTCCTGTCATGTGGGAAGGTGTACGTTGGCCAGACGGGGAGGTCGATTAATGAGAAGGTCAGAGAGCATGCGTTGGAGATCAGGCAGTCCCCGTCTGGCCACTTGGCGGTCCACTGTGACTCGTGCAATGCGAGCCCAACTCTGGAAAGCGCCGCCCCATCTTTGGTGACACCTGTGTAATGGGCCATTACAAAACAAAACGGCCAGAAAAATTCACGAAGCCTTTCCTGATTAGGTCCCACCACGACAATTCTTGTGTAAGCGCTCCCTCTTTGTCCTTGTCTGATAAAGAATTCTACTATTTGAAGAAACGATGACGCTGGCATTTGAGGGGTGTGTTTTGGACCACATATTTGGTGTTCTGCTAACGTACGTACAACGTACAATATGGGTGCGACCGATGTGAAGTCTGAAGTCCAACTCATAAGCACGGTGGCGCGATCTTCCGCAGGTGGCCGCCGAAGAGCGCGCGGCATTGCGAAATGTCAGGGGGGAGAGAAACGCCACGCGTGGGGAAGGCGCGCGCGTACGGCGCCGGCGTGTGCAGTACTAAGCATAGAAAATTGTTGGTCTACGCTTGGTCTGACCCCGGAGACGATCTGCCAGAACCTAGCATAGACGGCTTCGCTGAAAAAATCAAAGCACTGCGGTTCGAGTGTATTCCGCACCCACCATACTTGCCAGACCTCGCACCGAGTGAGTTTTACATTTTCAGACCCCTCAAAGGGGCTCCCGGGGAAAGAAGTTTGATACAAAAGAGAGAGAGAGAGAGAGAGAAAAAAAAAACTTTATTGCATGATGATGACCTGAAAGCGGCGGTGCATTCCTGGCTTCGGAGTCAGCCACAAGATTTTTTCCCCCGCGGCAACTATGCACTGGTGAAGGGTTGGCGCACATGTGTCGAGCGAGAAGGTGACTATGTTGCAAAGTAAAAAAGGACTTTTCATGATATCTATACTACCACGCAAATAAAAAATAAATTGCTGTTACTTTAGGACTCTGCCTCGTAAATATATATATATATTGTTAGGATGGAACCTTTACTATCCCGTTTCAATCCTCGAACCTCTCTGCACGTTCCCCCGGTCCGTCGTCGTCGTCTTTACCCTCCCGTATTCGTCCCCTCGCGGCCATCTACGGGGCACGTGCCTGCTCTTCGCCAGACACTCCTCACAGGTCTTCCCCTCGTGAGACGTGAACCAGGCGGGGGTAGATCTGGGACTGGCTCGTGGTATGGTGTCAGCTGGTCCGCGTGAGCCACGTGCCGGTTTCGCCCAGTAACTGGGTCCTTAAGCACAAAGTCGATAGCACCCAGGCATTAGAAAGTTTTAGTAAACCGTTCCGATGCCTATACGATACCCCCGATAACGATACGATGCATGCGCAAAGGCGGCGGCGGAGTATCGGGTATCGTTATCGGAGTCATCGGAACGATCTACTAAAACTCTCTATTGAACCAACGGAAGGGCCCCGTGCGCCGTGGAGCAAGCTTCGCAGTAATGCCTTTGGCCGCATCGCTCAATGTGTGGGCATCAAGAAGGACAAGGTCCCCTTGACGTATTGTTGCAGGCTTCCGGTGCCGGTCGTAATAAGTCTTCTGGGCCTTCCTTGCTTTCTCTTGGTGATCTCGAGCAAAATCGAGTGCGTCGTGCAGGCGCCGAGTGACTTCCGCCGCAAAAGCATGACATGCTGAAGCTGGTGGCTCGCTGTCATCCTTGAGGCCCGCCACTTCCCACGGGGTGCGAAGCTCTCGGCTGTAGCAAAGGAAGGCTGGGGTAAATCCGGTGACGACGCTCTCTGCCGTGCGCATCGCGAAAGCGATTTCAGGAATGTGCTGGTCCCAGTCTCTGTGGGTAGAACAATATGCTCTAAGGCTCTCCTTCACCGTGCCATTGTGCCTCTCTACCATTTGTCCTGATGGCCTGTATGGCACAGTGTGGCGGTCGGCGATCCCCCAGTGGCTTAGGAGACCTCGCCACAGTTTACTGACGAATGGCTTGCCGTTGTCACTGGAGATGGAAACAGGTGTGCCATGTCGGCAGAAAACTTGCACCATGCACTCTATAATGTTTTTGCTGGTTGCTGTTCGTAAAGGAAAACGTTCGATAAACTTTGTGAATTTGTCGATTATCACCAAAAGGTGTTTGTTGCGTCTAGGTGTGGAGGGCAGAGGTCCTACAATATCCACACTTAGCTCCTCCATCGGTGCAGTGGCCCACTGGCTGCTCATAAGTCCTTGAGGCTTCTGGCGGCGGGCTTTAGTGCGTTGGCACACTTGACAGCAACGAACGTGCCTGGCAACGTCAGCTCTCATTCCCAACCAGACAAAGCGGGACGAGACGCGTTTTAGAGTTTTGAAAAAACCTGCGTGTGCGCTTGTGGGATGGTCATGTGACATCTTGAGTGCCAGTTGGCGAAGGTGGGTAGGGAGCCAGGGCACCTTTCTTTCCCCGCGTAGTTGAACGAGCAGGCCGTTGGCTTCTACTTCGGTTGTTTCCGCCAAGTCCGCCAGTAGGCGCCGGTCAGGGTCATCATCAGGAAGCTTCATGCCTTCTTTAACACTCCGGAGCCTCGACAGAAAAGTGTCCTGCTTTTGCTCGCCAATTAATCTTGCTCTATCGCTCAAGGAGGTGACATCGTCGATCAGGGACACTGTTGCAGCTGCCTCAAAGGTGATCTGAGGCTCCGACTCTGGTGCACAGATGGGAAACAGCGTCTCAGGCAGGCTCTGATCAGGTATGTCTACCTGCTGGAGAGGTGCCCTACTGAGAGCATCTGCTGGGATATTCGCAAGCCCCCTCCGGTGCTTGATTTTGCAGTTGAAGCCCTGGAGTCGAAGTACCCAGCGCTTGACTCTTGGGGAGGCCTGGTAGGTGCTGAACATCCAGGATAGTGAGGAGTGGTCGCAGTGGATTTCAAACTCGGTAAATTCGAGGTAAGGTCTAAACTTGTCTACTGCCCAGACCACTGCGAGACACTCCCACTCCTGGACGGTGTAACGTCGCTCAGATTCGGTAAGCACTCTGCTGATGAAGGACACCGGTTGCAGTTGGTCGGGGCCTTCCTGTAGAAGCACTGCAGCTATGCCAACTCCGCTCGCGTCTGTTTCGACGACGAAGGGCCGATTCAGGTCTGGCAAACTCACCACCGCATCGTGAGCCAGTGCATCCTTGAGCAGGGTGAAGGCATGCTCCTGCTGGTGATTCCAGATCCACTTTCGGTCATTTCTCAAGAGATCGGTGAGGGGGCGGGCAATAATGGAAAACTGTTTGATAAAGTTCCGGTAATAACCAACCAATCCCAGAAAGGCTTGCAGCTGCTTGACTGTGGTAGGTCGGGGGTAGTCGAGCACCGCCAATACCTTCCCGTCGTCCGGCCTACATTCTCCAGGGCTTATTACATGACCCAAAAACTTCAGCGACTGGCAGCACACCTGAACCTTGTCGGGGTTCATGGTGAGTCCTGCTGATCTGATGCGCTCCAGGACTTCTCGGACATGTGCGACACGGCTGTCCAGCGTCTCTGAATACACAAGTACATCGTCCATAAATGCCATAGCAAATTGGTGATTGATTCCATTCAGGACTCTGTCCATCAGCGTTTGAAAGGAGGCTGGACCACCTGCAACACCAAACGGCATTCTTGTAAACTCGAAGGTGCCCTGGTAGCATATGAACGCCGTCTTCGGAATGTCATCTTCGCGCATAGGGATTTGGAAAAAACCCTGCGAAAGGTCAAAGCTTGAGAACCACTCCGCTCTCCCGAGTTGTGCCAGCAGCCAGTCGGTTCGGGGCATCGGATACACAGGCACCCTGGTGCGTGCGTTAAGCGGCCGGTAGTCCATGGCCAGGCGAAAGCCTCCGGACTTTTTGGCCACCAGAACAGGTGCACTGGTCCACTCACTGGTGCTCCGACGCACAAGTCCCTGTTCCCGCAAGTCTTGAAGGTAACTGTCAATGATCTTTTGTTTCTTGGAATTGACGGGGCGCAACTTGCAACGAACGGGTGGACTGTCTCCTCTGTCAATTCGGTGCTCGGCAAGGGAAGTGCAGCCGGGAGTTTTGGTGAAGATTGGCCCAAAGATCTCCAATAATTTCTTTATAGGAGCATAAACTCTCGGTGTCTTGGCAGAGTCTCCATCGCCCTCGGTAGCACTATGGCTTGATGTGGTGGCGCAAGTTGACTCCTCTTTGAAGAGGTTCTCTAGGGAGTACGAATATTCTTCTGCCTCAGGCTCGCTGCTTGCATGCTTTATGGCCTTCACAAATAGAACGATGCGCTGGGGCTCTGTTCCAATTGTCCATCCCCCAAGGGCCACATGCAAGGAGATATCTGTTACTGTAAGGAAATCCCTTCCTAGAACAATGTCGCTGCAGAGATCGGGCATACACAGGAAACGTTGTCTCCGGGAACCGGCCGCCCACCGGATCTTGCACCGAAGAGATGCAGTGGACTGGGACCAACCTGTTGCCAGTCGCAGCGTGCGCACCTCCTTTTTTGACTGGCACCTGTGGCTTGAGCAGCTGCGATGGCCGGCCGACCCAAGAGTCTGACGCTGGAGCCTGTGTCGAGCAGCGCCTTGAACGTTGATGACCCAATGGTAACGTCAAGGAGAGGCTCTTTCCCCCGGCAGTAGTCGCCACTTGCAGCGCTCTGTCGTAGATGCTCACCGGGACAGCATCTACCAGTGTCCGTTTCCCGGACACTGTGCTTGAAAATGGCCAGGCTGTTGGCACCTGAAGCAGAGACCTGGACCCAAACGCCGACCCGTGGCACAGCTGCGAGCGGGGTGACCGATTCCTCCACATCTCCGGCAACGGTCGACTCCTTGTTGGCGCTGATGCCACTGAGACATCGGCAGAACTGAATCTGCAACTCCCCTGACATTCTGGGTCCTGAAAGCTGGTCCCTGTAGTAGGCTGGTTCGATTGCCTCAGGGTGGAGTGGCCAGCGATACGTCGATGGCATAGCGACTGTTGCAGATGACACAGCCGTTGCTAGAGCCGGTGCGAGAGTAGCCGGAATTGCAGCCTCCGTCCCGGGGAAGTCGCTGTTACCTTGTGCCCGGAAAGCTAGGTCACGGGCTACCTGGTTGCTTCTTGTGGGGGGTGGCTTGTACTGAAGACGCCGCCAGGCACGCTCCATGAGGCCATCCGCTGCCTTGGCAAGCTCGCTCAAATTCGCGTACTGCGTCCCTTCCGCCAAATCCTGGAGCTGGGGATGCATTTGGTGTAGCACGCGGTCGACCTTTTCGGAGTCGGGCACCTCTTCCCCGATTCTCTCGTAAAATTCGGCGATGGTGTAAATGAATTCCTTGAGGTTCTCCTCGGGGTGTTGAGTACGGTGTCTCAACTCGTCCTTTAGACGTCGCTTGGCGTCGATTGAGGCAAACTCGGCCCGAAACGCCGTCTTGAAATCATCCCAACTGCCGAAGTCACCGATAAAACGCCACCATAATTTGGCGCTCCATTCCAGTGCAGCGGGAACGACCTGGCTGAGACGGTTTTTAGTGGTGACTCCCGTAATCAAGCAAAAGTTTTCTAGCCTCTCGATAAATTCTTCGGGCGACGGTCGATCACTGAAGCCTGTAAACTTCGGCAACTGCGCCGCAATTCTTGGCATAGGGCCGCCAGACGGGTGGACTGCAGCCGCGGTCACCTCGGGTCCGTTGGCTGGGGGCACTGCAGCAGTCAGTAGCAGTTGGCGCACTTGAACAGAAACTTGCTCCCGCTGCATCGCGGATCCGTCGGTTTGTCTTAAAAGCCGGGCTATCAATTCATCCGGCACCTCCTATTCCACCATGCCCACTATAGACATATACATATATATAAAAAGCTTGCGAGCTCCCACCATATCTGCACCTGTCTGTGTCGGCGAACTTTTGCCCAGTGAGCTGTATTATCCTCTAGGTCTTCACATTATGTCTGTGTAGCCACATCAGTCTTCTACAGACCCCAGGTATCATTCCAGGGACCTGTTTCCGCCTCTGCCTATCTCAATCTAGAACTCTAATATAGACACTTGGCAACAACAACAAAAAAAGTCGGCTATACTTTGTTTTAGATTAAATCCAGGCGCAGCCGACGCTAGGAGGTAATGGGACCGATCAACCAGCATCAAAAGCGCAAGTCACGAAGCTTTTTTGTTTGTGATTGGTTGAGCGATGATAGAATACACAACGAACACCATGATGGTATGCTTTCTGATCGGTCTCATGAGCTCGCAGCGTCAGCTTCCTCTGGGCCAAAAAGGGACCAGGAAATGAATGTTGGGCTGTAATAAATGATTTTAGATTGGAATTTTACTATACTCCCTTTCACCTTATGTTGTACCGCAGCGAAGGCTAAAAGCGCGAGCTTACAGCGTTGGCAGCTGCCCTTAATGCGATAGAGCTTGTGCCGCCAAGATGTGCCCTAGAGCAAGGAGCTCGCGCTTGTAGCCTTTCCTGCGGTACATCATAAGGTGAAACAGAGAATAATCAAACATCGTTTAGTGAGAAAAAAAGAGGGTAGGAAGTCAAAAACCTGCTTTTCGGTACGAAAGTTTGAAAATATCATGGACTATTTGTTACCTCCTTTGCTGCGGAAGCTCTCAGCCTTTTCACCGTGATGCATCCGCGGTGCCCCAGCACCTCAGCCGAGACCAAGCTCACGTATTGGACACGAGAACTGCGTCACTCGAATGTATACCAATCAGCCCGTCGACAAATATCTGGATTCGCGGTCGTGGCTAACGAGGCCGTGGCGGCACTTACCATCACTTGCGAATGACAAATTTCATGGTATGCTTAAAACGCACGGTGGAAGCATGGAGTGATTTCATCCGGTGCACAAGCACGTCACAAACACGTGGTCTCTCATTTCACTTTTGAGTTAAGGATGAATGCTAAGGAGCAAGAAGTCGAAAAAAATTGCGGTGGCTTAGCTCGGCTATGCCAGGATATACGTAGCGTGAGCTTATGCGCACAAAATGAGAGGCGCTACCAAGCAGCTCCGGTGCAGCGTCAGACTTGGCTACTGCGCAACGGAGGCGGACAGCTGGGGACGCGGCGGCGCCAGTGCGTCTGCCGCGGTTATAACGTCTCGAATGCGCAGACCCGCGAGGCGCGCGCGGTGGTGGCGGAGCTCGCGGCGACGGCGGCTCCGCCCCGCCAGCTGTGCGCCGTGTGACGTCACTGCTCCTCGCGCTTGCGCAGACCGGCGAGGCGCGCGGTGGTGGCGGAGCTCGCGGCGACGGCGGCTCCGCCCCGCAAGCTGTGCGCCGTGTGACGTCACTGTCCCTCGTGCTTGCGCAGCACGGAGCACGGCTCATTATGAGAGCCACGCGAAACTGCTCAACCTCGGCCAGTGTAGCTCACGCTACAAAATATCCTTTCATGGTCCTTTTAGGCTGAAATGAATTATAGGAGTTCGGCGGCCGTGATTGGCCGGTGCCACGCTTGACCTCGGCGTTGACCAATCACGGCGGTAGAATTCTTCGCCGACTTTTTCGCCACGTGTCCAGATTAGAAATCCAGAATGAGCACCGTTCCGACGTGCGGACGTGCAATAACGAATGCGTTCTGAACGTGAAATACCCGAGGTTAACGGTAACACTGCGTTGTACTTAAGAAAAAAGAACACAAAAAACGTGAGTCTGTTTGTTTTTAAGACACGAGACAACGAATCATGACAAAAAACAGAAGGATCCCACCGAATGACAAAAACGCATAATTCTATCAGATTTCAGAAAATGCGAGATGAAATGCGAAACGTCATGTTTATTGTCCCTGCGTACATTGTTTTTTTTTATCTAATCGTACTCTGATATTCATCATTCATTATGAATTTTCTACGCTTTGCCTTCATTTGTTCATTGGTTGTCTCGTGTTCTGCAGAAAAGTGAGCCCACAGACTTTTTTTTCTTCTCTAGAGTTGTTCTATTACCCTCTATTAGCGTCGAGATGTTTCGGTGGCGCTCTCTCATGGTTTCCGTTCTTGACTTCACGATCAGGATTTGCCTCTCCTTGACGTCATGAGTTGTAATCTTGATCACATATCATCCTTTACAAACTACGAGTGGAAAAGTAACTGGGAAAGCATGGGAGCCATCGCATTCTCAAAAGCACATCGCCACGGTTGATACTCTGACATGGCGCTGATCTCCATCAACGAAAGAACAAAAAAATTAACAAGAATAAAGTCGTCATAGTGCGCGTTTGGCCAAACGCGAATTGTGACCACAGCGACGATTTTGTGTCGCGCACGTTGCTAATAGCCTCGAACTACGACTGTCGCTTTTGTCTCGAAGGAAGACAATTCTAACCCCGTAGAAAGGTGCGCAAGAAATCATTTGCTTTTAAACGAAGAAGCCGTTTTATTCTAACGTGAAATGTTCTTTGGCTAGATGCTCAACATTTCGTGAATCCTGACAAGCGCGGCCGTGAAGCTCGAAGCTGATTGGCTAACGGGGAGGTCACATGATCAGAGGGCTAGGCGAGCAGGAGCGAGGTAGGCGAGGACGAGCTCTACCACCTGTACGGCACTGAGGGGGGGGGGGAAGTCGAGAGTATGGGGGGATCTTGAACATCGCCAGGTTTATCAGCATTGCGTACGTGAAACTCGGAGTATCGCTAAGCGTTTCTGATGCTAGAACATCTCGCGTATGCAACACGATTGCCTAGCAATTTGCCATAACTTTTTAATGTATTTTTATTTTTTTGTCTTTAGAAAGAAGGGGAGGGGGTCATTAAAAAAATTATCTAACGTAACGGACATATGTAGCTTCACTGACAGAACGTACTTTTTTTCCCGCTAAATTTAGCGGGTACATTTTCGTAGGAATTTTCAGCGGTCAGTGATTTTGTTGGAGCCTTATTTAATTCGCAAAACATCCAACGGAGACGAATTCTCCGCCAACGCAGAAGTTTAGCGGGAGCCGAAGCATTATTTCGCTTTCAAATGACGGCACTAATTTTTGCGCAACGTTTTCCTAGCTAGATGGTAAAGCGTAATTAAAAAAATAAAATAGCGTTTTATCTCTTATTAAATTTGCCATCAGAGTAATAAAAAATTACGTTATAGGTGCGCGTGTTAGGCCACACAGGCAGCGCCATAACGCAGGTTAAAAATAATAAACTAGCCAGCAGTATATACTTAATGCACTCCTCCGACAAAGATTCTCCGAGGAGCGATTTTGAAAGTTTGCTCTCTTCGTCGAAACAAAAAAACTAGGAAAAACAAAAACATTTTCCAATTTCGAACAGGTTTTTGCTTTACGTTTTTTTGTTTTTCTCTCGTCGACTTTGAGAAAGCCCAGGGAGTAGCAACCATAAAAGTAATTGGGCATCCTTTGTAGATTCATGCTCTAAAAAGAAAAGAAAAAAAAATATGACGACATTTTTAGTTTGATGTACGTGGTGGTCGTAACGGGCGATCTTTTCTTTCCCGCTTTTTTCCCCCTTCCTTCTCTGGTGTTTGCCTCGACGACGCTGCTAATAAACGTCATGAGCCATCTCCCATAAAAGAGCTTACGTTTTAAAGCCTTAGAACCGATCTGAACCTCAGGAGACGCCGTATGAAGAAGAAGAAAAAGAAAGAAAAACGAGGGGATGAAATTATATCTATAAAGAAACAAGCGATAAACGACGGAAAAAGCAACAGAACGTAACGACGCGTCGGCGCGCAAACAAAATGACCCCGAAATCATCATTTATTGTTGCGCCGCCCTTTCGCTCTTCCTCCCCGCCCACGCACAATTTCACGGAAGAAGAAAAGCAAGCGCGTTGCTCCGAATCCCAAAGGCGGAGGCGAAACAAAAGGCGATCAAAAATAAACCCCCTTTTTTGCTGTTTTTTGTTCCCCCGAGGCACCGCGAAGAGCAGAACTATAAATGACCGAAAGATCTGAAAGCGTTGTGGCAAAAGCGTTCACATAAAGTGAAAGAAAAAAAATAGTATTTTTGTTTTGCACTAGTCGCGTTGGGCACAGATACTATGTTTCACGACTTTTTGTGAGGGTGGTGCTGCATTACCGAATGCAGTTTTGCGAAGACGAATGTGACTTACAGGGGATAATAGCTTTGTGCTTTTCGAGTTGTGCTCGACCCGTAGAAGTCACGCAGTACTCTTCGAACGGTGAGAACACTTCGTTGAAAAGGTACTCGTTGGAGTAGTGTGGGGAATTCACCCAGTCAATTTAGTGTCCGCTGCACCATACTGGTGCGACGGACAAAAATGTGCACGCACGCTCGCCCCTTTTTTTTATAGCAAAAAGTTGTTCGCGATGTACTGCACCGCACTCGTGCCGTGCAAGAATAGTTTGGCAGCATCCTCGCACTTGTAGGTTCGGCTTCGCTCACACTTGGTGGAGCAGAGAGGAAGAGTTCCGTGTATGTTCTGTGCCCGCAGTTTTCTCGTGAACACAGGGGCCATATAGGCTTGCTCATCAACAATGAAATGGTGTGCAGTGTATATAGTCTCCTTCCATCCACCGAAATAAGTGTAACGTCACAACGCCAAGTTTGACGATATTAATCTGTTGAGCACGCGATCGTTACAAGCTTCCACCACAAGTTTTATACAGATCATTAAACTGATGGTTTATAGTTAGGATCACAACCGTTAGGGCATGTCTTCTTGGTGTAGTCACTGGTAGGAACCGCAGGAGGACGCCACGGAAACATCTACCCGCCGTTGCTGCTGAGCAAGTACTGACGTTGGGTTTCCAGATCGCTACGGAAACGTTCATTTCACGCCATCAAAAATGTTGCCCTGGGCAGAGGATAAGTCGAAGCTGGTTATGAGAATGCGGTGTCTGAGCAATGCCCTTAAGTACGGCGTTGAGTACATATCGTCTATACAAGAACGTGTGAATCGCTCCTACATTCGACCCCCAACCACGCCCATCTGGATTTCTATGAGCCTCGTGCTTTCATGTGGTCGTTCACTCGGCACTGCGTGCTGAACGTTAAAAACCATAGGCTATCAGTTGTACTACGCTGACCGAATTGTCCATCCATGGCGGAGTTACCAGATGCCATTTTACACAGTTTACTAAACCTCCGTAGGACCAAATTTAAAATGTGACACCATCGTGTCAAAGGTGTCCAACAAAATGGAGGGTCGACATTTATTAACAAGCAAGAGAAAGTGTATCTCAATACAATTCTTTTGAAATTTTTAACAGAGTGAAAGGCTAGGAGGCTGATCATTTAGCCGATCGAGAATGTTGGGAGGAGATGCTCTCTATCAGTGTCTTTGACTAATTTCAGGATGCGTCAAGGACGAGGCATTGTTTGACGATGCCAGGCGATTTCGCAATGTCAATGGTTATAAACTTAAAAATAAAAGCCCAAACGTTCCTCGTGATGTTGGCACCAAATCGGTTCAAAATCAAATGAAATCAAATCAAAAGTAGTTTTTTTTTCGGGCAATCCCAGGATGAAATTATGAGGATGGCGAAAGGCGACTAGAGTCGCCTGACTAGGCCCCACTTCCCTTTACAGTTCAGCAGCACAGCAGCAGCACAGATGAAAAAACAACAACAAAAAACATTGTTGTTTATGTCATTAGAAATTTATTTTATAAATATTTTTCTGTTTCTGTTGTTCATGTTGTCATTGTTGGGCTCTGGACAGGCCCTAGAAATTGAGGCGAGCAGAGAGGCAAGAGGATTGGGACAAACTAAAAATTATTAATACGAAGTGAGAAAGAAAGAAGTATAGACTGAGTGTCAAAAAGAGAAAGAGAGGTTGGGGGGGGGGTGGAGAAGGAATCTGTGAGAAAGGGAGAGTTAGAGAAAGTGGGGTATAAATTGAGATAGACTGGAAGTGAGGTGCGCGGAAGTGGACAGCGTTGCTTTTAACGGCTCAGCCGAAATATATCGTCGCGATTCAATGAAAGGCACGTAACCGCGAAACGGGCACATTTCGCCTGAGTCCCGTCGGAGTGGCGATGGCGTGCCGTCAACACACATCACCCGCATCGTTTTTGTGTCATTTTTCTTTTTTTCGACAAAATCGAAACAAAAACAAAACAATATACATTTCAAATTGAGCGGGCATCATGGATGAAAAACAAACAAATAAACTAAACAACTGCAACACCTCATCTCCGTAGAAACATCAAGCGAGCAAACATCCGAGCGAGGTATATATATGATCGCACAGTCTTTTTCGCTATCAGGATTACTTTATTATTGACGTATATCGGTTGATCCTCGCATGAAATATTTCAATGCGAACGTAAACACTTTCGGAGGACGTTATCAACGAGGTTGCTTATAAATTATTTATAACGTAAATTCCTAACTGTGCTCTTTTGTTTTTCTCTTTGGACGGGAGAGGGGAATCTGCGCTTCTGCGCTTCCGGAATAAACGAGAGTGGTGCGTTGATGATGTTGTTCATATCTATCTGTCGTAACTTTAATTAAAAATCATAACTAGGTAGCCATCTTTCTTTTTTTGTTTTTGTTTTGTTTACGCCAATAACTTGCAACCTGCAGTGCAGACGCCCAAGTTCACTCCACTACCGCTTTCTTGCGTTGACGTCTGCGCACTCTTTCTGTTATGTTTTGCTTCCTCGGCTTTTAAAATCGGAGAGTTTCCGCCCCGAAGACCGATCGAGCGGCCACTAATTCGCTAATCCGAGCGCGCAGTCCCCAAGAACTCGGCTCCGTCGTCCGCGGGGCATCCGCGACAGCTTGCCGGAAAGCTGCGCGCTTTCCGACGACGCTTTGGAATGCGTGCCTCTGCCGAATAACCGCGAGGCAGTACGGGGAGCAAAGTCTCTCGAGTCCCTCCCCGAAACGCCATTGAATCTGGGCCCGCTATTCAAGACGGGCGCGAGCTGTTTTATAATCGGATTAAAGTCGCCCTCTCGGCTTTCCGCCGAGGATATTGTCCCGGCTGCGCCTGGCGCCTGGGCTTCGCTACGCGGCTCTGCAAATCGGACGGAACACTACCGTGCCGCACGCTGCGTTCGTGCCTGTGCGTGTGTGTGCGTCTGTGTGTAAACTCGTGTCTGTGTGTGTATGTGCGCACGCGTGCGCGTGTAAGTGTGCGTGCGCGCGTGTATGTGCGTTTGCGCGAGCGTGTGTATGTACGTGCGTTTGCACGTGTGCGTGTGCATGTCTGTGCACTTCTGTGTTTGTATGCGTGCTGTATCAATCGAGTGTGCGGTCGTTCGGGTGTGTTCATATGCGCGTGCGGAGCTGTTTATGAAGGTTTGTGTGTCTATCTCGTCTATCGAACGCCTGCGCGCGCGAGCTAGTGTATAGTCTTTGCAACCATGTGTCCATTCGAGCGTTTTTGCGTTTTTGCACTCTTTAGTCTGCGAGGATACATTTCAGTGGATGAATGGACGATTTTAGTTTCAATAAACGTACAACAAAAATAAGCTAGATGAGAATGAAGACCTGCAAATGAAGTGTGTATATATTAACACTAATTGACGTCTTATATTTTGATTTCATTTTAGTATGCAAATGACGATTATTTATTATCTTTGCGTTTATAAAATTCATTCGCCGATAAAAAAAAGATAAAAAAAATTCGAGCACACCTAAGCACTTCTTATGAGTCGTGAATGCGAAAGCATTCTCGGCACCGAGAGGAGCAGAACCGGTCGCAGCGCCGGCAGGGAATGCGGCGGTGCGCTACGCAGACAACCCTGTCTCGCTGGTGACTGCTGCGCCGTTGGGTGAAACAGCGGCGGGAATGCGGAGCTTGGCGCGTCCGATTTCACCTTGTCCCCGTTGGCTTCCGTGACAAAGCATCTGCGTTGCACTGCTTTTCTTTGTGTTTTATTTTTGAACGCGCGTGCTTGAGGACTTACATTTAAGTGCCGTTTCGTTCAGCCAATGGGCATTTAGGTGCCGTTACACTCAGCAAATGGGACTAGGTGCTGCTTTTCGTGGTTACACACAACGCCGGCTGCGCTCCATGGGACAGTTAATGCTTAGTTATTACTTTTTCAGCGGTACGTTAATGAAAGCTGTCGCGAAAAAAATGCGCTGAGAAGGCCAATAAGAAAAAGAAACCAACTGATCTTAACGACATCGGCATTTCTACATAGGGATACGGATCGTAACTTGGCGTTCGTGGGTGTGAACAGGTTGTTTCTACGAGTTGCTTAGAACACTCGTAAAGAGTGATTTACGCATTTTCTGAAAAAGCAAGTAAACAGTGCCTTTTTCACAAAAACAACAACTACAAAAAACAAAAAACACCGACTTATATACTAGTAAATACGCAATCGTGCTTTTACATTGATATAAAGCGTGAGACGGGTAGCACAAAAAAGCAATCACAATTTTTTTTATTTTTTTATTTTCTGACAGTTGGCAGAAAAAAAAGACTATATACTTGTTTTACCTTAAAGGAAAGCTGAAGCGGTTTTGTACTTGAGTGAGAACACTTAAATCGTTTTTATTTGGCCTCCGGGATTATGAATATTGATATTCTTTTTCAATTTGGTGCACGGAGGCTGCAGAAAATCATTTTCAAAGTACCACCGAAGCCCCTCTTTCCCGGAGCGTTACGTCATAAAATACGTTTTCGGAATCGCCGCTCTCGCGCATCTTCGGCGCTTATCAAAGCTAGGCACGCGCACTTTTGATATTTTCAAAAAAGTGCAGGAAAAGACGTCAGGACTGGTGTTAGTGCGGGCGAATATACCAAGAAAGCTTGTAATTGCACGCGCTGCCCATACGAGCGACACGCGGTTGGCGGCTGAAAGACACTTTTGTGACGTAACGACTGGTTGGAGGTTCTTCGTATTTTCTCGCGTTTATTTACATCTTCGAGGAAATCAAACGTGATATTCAAATTCGCGGGATAAAAATACTCTCGAATTCTCCTTTAACGCTTTTTTTTTGTCTTCTCAAGAACCTCTTCAGCTTGTAATTAAAGGGATTGTCCGGTCAAATGTAGACTCCATTGTCAATGGCTGCAGGAGCATCTTCCACGACAAATCTGAATTTCGTGCGCTTCGGTGCATAACCTGCGTTTTTCTCTTCCACCATCAGAGCAGCGGGTGCTCTGACGGAACATAACGCTAAGATCGCGCCGAACTGAAGCGCCCTTCCAATGTTGTCCTCCGTTTGAGCGCTACGACGTGGTTCACCCTCGTTGCTGCGCTAAAAATGTTTTTGTGAATGAGAGGGGACTCTCGTAGTGCGGCTGTCACGCTCCACACTTCTCCGCGAGATTTACAGGGGCGAGAAAAATAGAATGGCGCGGTGCGTCGGGAGCAATGTGTTTCCACGGAGGAATGAGGCATAGGATCTGACCATTGCAAGCCTGATGTGCCCTCACACCAGGCATAGGAGCGCAGCCATTGATACTCGCAAAATTTGGCATGGAGTCTCGTATAATTACCCGTCATTGGGCGCGTTAAGTCGGCGCTCCTTTACTCCTACTCCGACGCTCCGAGTTTCATACTCCGAGCGCAGCAACTAAACGGCGCATCGCGTACAGGAGCGTGACACACCGAGGCTGCGTTCCAAACCTACTCGAATGGATCCGAGTTACCCTGGCGGATTATGTCACGTGACAACAAAAATAGAGAAACGCTGGACGCGGGTAGGTTTTCAATAACCACCTTCGCCCTAGAGTTAGATCGAGTAAGTTTTGGAACACGGCCAGAAACTATCGACGGGCTACAGACGGGCCACACGAGCTCCTTCCGACCGTAGATACGTGTGACAGAAGCCGAAAATATTTTGAAAATAAATAATTAGGCCCGTGTGGAGCGGCAGAGTCTAAAGCAAAAAAGACGACGACGTTATGAAGTTTCTACGAACGTTTTAATATTCCTGAAAGGTTTGAAGACTCGCTTACCTGGATAGATCGGCCAGGTTACCTGGCCGATCTATTAAATGACCATGCATGCTGTTCCGATTTAAATTAAAGACAACATTCTTGAACCCGCTCGTCGACGCAGGAAACGCTCAAATTTGTCAGGGATTCCCTAGTTCCGTCGGTTCCGTCTCGCAGCGAGACGAAAGCTACACCGATACCGGCGTTCGATTGCTCGTCAATTCGTTGTTAAGCGGTATACATGAACAAACCTTGCCCGCAACGCTAACTCCTGTTTCGGCTTTCCAATCGAAGTATCTTTATTCGCTGCGGCTGGGCTAAGCATTCTAAGCAGGGCAGCGGTCTGGCTGTCTTTTCATCACAGCATTTCTGTCGCCGAGCTATCGGCATGCGCTCGTTCGATAGATCAATTCATTTTCAGGCAAGACGCACGAACTAACCTTTTCCTCAACGCTCACTGATGTTTCGGCTTTCAAATCGAAGTATCTTTATTCGCTGGGCTAAACATTATAAAAGGGACAGAGCGGTCGGAATGTCTCCTCATCTTAACAACTTTTCTGTCGCTGTGCTATCGGCACGCTACCGTTTGATAGATGAATTCCTTTTTCAGGCGAGATGCACGAACAAACCTTTTTCGGAACCCTAATTGCTGTCTTGGCTTTCAAATCAAATCGCTTTTATCCGCTGGATTAAGCACTAATCAACTGAAAAGGGGCAGCAGTACGGCTACGCCTTTTCGTCTGGACGGTCTCAACAGCAGCGCAGCCATCTTGTTTTTGACGTGACGTCACGGAGCGCGAAGAAGCCACTCGCGCTCCGAGAAATTCTCGGTGCACGAAGAGCGCGCTCGAGTGTCAGTCTCCGGTGGCACTCCTGTCCGTTTAGTGAAAGGAGTGCAAAACTCTCGCGCTCCGGAGCACGGACTTAACGCGCCCATTGATGACACTAAATTTCGGTGTCGCGTAATAAAATAAAAAATGGCCTATAATAATCATTACGCTCCCGCCAGGTAACCATCACAAGATCTTGAGAACTTCCGGTTTTCGCCGGGCAATCCCTTTATGTCCAGACCCGGCCGACGCTACGAGCTCACGGGACTAACCAGGCAGCGTCAAGAGCGCACAATTATGGTGTTTGTCATGTTTCTGCACATGCTCTATCTGCGCTGAATCAATCATAAGAAAACAAATGCCCAGTGACTTGTGCATTTGACACTGCTTAATTGTTTTGTAGCGTTAGCTACACTGGCCGAGGTTAGCAGTTTCGCGTGGCTCTCATAATGAGCCGTACTCCGTGCTGCGCAAGCGCGAGGATCAGTGACGTCACACGGCGCACAGCTGGCGTGCCGGAGCCGCCGCCGCCGCGGCCTCTACCCCCACCGCACGCGCCTCGCCGGTCTTCGCATTGCAGAGGAGTGACGTCATAGCCGCGGCAGACGCACTGGCGCCGTCGCGTGCCCAGCCGTGTGCCTTCGTTGCGCAGTAGCCAAGTCTGACGCTGCACCGGAGCTGCTTGATAGCGCCTCTCATTCTGTGCGCATAAGCTCACGCTACGTATATCCTGGCATAGCCGAGCTAAGCCACCGCAATTTTTTTATTAGTTTGTAGCGTCACCTGCATCTGGACCTAATTAAACTGAAACGAAGCGTAAGAGTGTAATGGAAAAAGTGCTGATCGGAAAGTGTTCGCGAGGATAGCTTCCTCCAGGAAAATACAAAGTGACTATATTATGATCACACTGACTGTGCCACGAAGTCTGCAGGCACATTATTAGCCTCCGTTTTTAGCATGTGAGCTCATGCAAAATCACGCCGGTACAAACATATAAAGACAGTCGCGCTCGCATGCATAGGTAGACAAATACGCGCGCACGCATTATCTACAGTTCCCTCGCATCAGCCGTAGGCACGCACGTGAACACATATGAACGCCTATGAGCACCCACGCATGCGCGACGTTATGTTATTAAAAAAAATGCTATAAAAAAAGACTGATAACGTTATAAAAAAAGCGCCAGCGTTACAAAGTCCAGTTTTATAACGGGGAAATTAAACTTTCAAGAAAATGCAGAGCTCAATACCAAAAAGCTTACTTCCGTGAAGTAACTAATTAGATTGTATATGCTGGGTGTTTCAGCGAAGACTTCTAAAAATTGCAAAAAATGAGGTGGTTGAGAAAAAAAGAAACTAGTTCAGAGAACAACTTTCCTGTCACGGCGCACATCAGGGATTGCAAAAAATATACTAATTAGCTAAGTAATTCACACAAGTTCACTAATTAACTATTTAATGAGTGAAAATATAATATTTCTGCAGTCAGAAACTTTTCGGGTATCATCGGAAACCACTAACTAAAATATGAATATATAGAAGGCAAATACAGCATTTTACGGCGCTAAAAAATAAACAAAAAAATACTTGTTTAATTTGGACGCGTTTTTAGATTTTTGTTTTTTATCGAAGTGCATCTTTGCGCCAGCGGTCCTACCCCCCGTGATCGAGGCGCGAGGCTACCTCCTCGCCTCCCTTCCAGGATGGAAGGAAGTATGTCGCATGCGCGTTGCTCGGTTTGGCCACCAGATTGCAGGACCGCTGGCAGAAAGGTGCGCTCCGATAGAAAACTGAAACCCAAAAAAGCGTCTAAGTTTAGCGGTTTTTTTTTGGGAACGCCGTAAAATGTTGCACCTGCCTTATATCCTTTTAAAATGTGTTGTTTTAGTGTTTTTTGACGAAGATAAGAAAAGATCCTATTTGGAACCACATGTTTATCTTCACCAAATAAAAAGTCGATTGTTAATTTCAGTTCATTATTTAGCCGACTAGTATATTTTTGCCATCCCTGACGTCCGCCATGGCTGCCAGTTTGTACCGGAAATATTTTTTCCTCAACTATCATATTGGTAGGAATTTTTGAAAGTTTTCACCTAAACACCCGGTATATATAGTTTATCTCATAGCAGTTAGATGTTCAGAAGGAATGTAGAGTTAGCCCAAATTAAAGTTCTCGGTTTCTCGTAACAGCACCATATGGTATCAGTAAGCAGACCGAAAAAGAAATAAAAAAAAGGGGGGTGGGGCGAAAAGCGTTTTTTTGTTCCCGGATATGAATATAATTAAAAAAATACAACAACATAACAACTCGCTATTTCATACATATTTAACAATCGGAAGTGATAAAGCATGTTGGGTACCTAATCCAAACCTAGCAAAACGTGCTTTCTCGCGATGTTCGTATTTTACCCGAAAGCGGAAGACCTTAAGAAGACCGCATGCGTTCGCACAATCCACAATAAATTATGGTGCATCCATAAATGATAATGGTAATTTTATGTATATAGGCTACACAGTGTGTCAGAGCTTACTAAAAAATTAAGTAACGTTTAAAAAAAAAAAAAATTAACGAACGGATGAAGCGCGAACAATAAAAACAATAAAAAGAAATTAAGACCGCCCTTTAAAGTTGGCTTTTTCCCTGGACAGCCTTGCAACGCAGGCAGAGCACGCTTTACAGAGCAATGATGGAGGAAGTAGACGCAGGTCGGATGTATCTTGCTGGCTGTTTCCGTTTCTGAGTTGAAAGACGAACGTACACTTGGCGCTTTCCACTTTTGCCTGCCTCCTCCTTTCCCATTTCCTTAACACTTTTTACCTTGCCTTAACTTCCCTTACAGCTTAGGAGCGGGGAGCGCTAAGAGGATTATCTTCTCTGCAGAAATACGAGCTTGTACGTAGGCCTTTAACAGCAATAAATAAATGAACGAAATATAAATATATTCTTTTGTTAACCGTCTTAATGCTGTATTGAGAAAACGCAGGACTTGACACAAACGGGAGATTCTCGACATGCAAAAATTATGATATTTATGATCAGCTCCGTAGATGTCAGGTCGCCGGAGTGTTTACAGCCTGCAAACTGACCACTTTTGTGCGATTTTACGTCACAGAAATTAGCGTCCATGGCAAATCTCGTACTTTGAAAGATTCCCAATGAAGTTACTCCCAACGTAAAATATAAAGGTGCGCAACTAAAATAAAAAGCGGTCCTGTAATCATTACTGCTTACGTAAGTTAAGGACGACGGGTTAGAAATCTGACTGCACTAGCTAGATCGCTTATCTACAGTGAAGGCACCAAATGTCATCTTAAGAGGGACTTATACTCCATTCACACGGTCGTAAAGGTACCTTAAGCTAAGCGACATCTATGACTAGCGGCGAATCAGTTCACGATCATCCGCGCGTGACAGGGGCTCGCCACCCAAGACCGCGGGCTGATTCGTCGATATTGCAAAGGTACCTATGTTTTAATGGTACATTTATGCTGGCCGCGTGGCTCGGGTATAGCATCCCACTGGGTAAACCTTCATAAAACAAACTGAAGATTCGTAAATGTTTGCACTGTCGGGGAAAAAAATTAGGTTTAATTTATGAAGAACAGGACGTTCGTACACTGTAAGAACATACGTTTAAACTGAACTACGTGACTTGAGAAAGTTGAGTGGCTAGATTAACAGCCATGTTTTTTTTTCTTTCTTCGTTTGCTTTTACTGAAACTGGTGTTGACTCTGATGGGGAAAATGTAAAGAAAACATGAGGCCTGACGTTTTAAAATTACAAGCTGCCGAAGGGCAGCAAGCGTAACCAAGGACAACTTTTCGTTTTTAGCCATCGTCTCAAAATTAACAAAAATGAGCGCCCCCTCACCCCCCCCCCCAAAAAAAAAAACGAAAAAAAGAAAAGACAAACGAAAATAGAGGGTAGATATGAACGGTGGTTGTTGGTTTTCTAAACACAACTTAAGATTTAAAAAAGAAGCGAAAAAACGAGGAAGCGTCGCCGAGGCGTCAGTGTTGATGTTCCTGGAGACCTTGTTTGTTTGCTTAGAGCAAATGACGGGGATCAGCTTCCCTAACAAGGAAGAACGAAGGGGAAGAGCGGTAGGACTTGTTTTCCTTTGCGGTCCTTTTAAGCGTATCTCTTCACCTCTTCCACCGAATTTCCTTCTCCCTCCTTCCTTCCTGCCTCTGCCTAAGATCCCGGGGGTCAGACCTTTTCCCTGATGCCGTGGCTTCGGGTTATAGAAAAGGGTCGATTCCCGGAGCTCTCTACAACTCCAATAGAAACTCGTTAAGTCGAGCATTCACGTGGTTCCACTCTTCCCATTGGTGCTAATTTTTTGTATTTTGTTCGTTAGAGGTATTCATTTTTGGCGACGGCAGCGCTGCTCCTGCGGAAAGTTTAAGCTGTTGTCGGCGGAGGGACCCTTTTTTTTTGGGGGGGGGGGGCGGGTTTGCTCGGGTTGTTTGCCCAGGTGGGAGGGGTGATGGGGTAAACTTTGGGGAAAGAACTGCGTGCGGAGAGATCAAGCCAATCTGATGACCGACTTACTCTATTGGATGTCGGAGCGACCGCTTTGATCGTGACGGAGGGCAGTGCGTGCAAGAAGGGGCGATCTTGCGAGAGGATTGCCGCCTCGAGAAGCAGTGATTTGGACTGGAGGGTGCAAGGAGATGGGATGTATTTATAGAATGGCGCGCTCGATTCGGTACTAATAAAATACTCCTTAAAAGTTCTAATGTTCCGAGGCATTACGGCGAAAAAAATACTCTCTTTAATAACCGAAAAAAGTATTTGAAGAATTGTCGTCTAAAAAACTGCACCTTGTTTTTTCGTGTTTTTTTTCATTAAAGATATTATTTGGAGAAATATGAATTCAGGTGAACAGTTCTTTTCTTTTGCGCATCTCATTGAAGAAAATTTTATTAGTTCGATTATTCGTTGTATTTGTTTTCTCAAAGAATATATTGAAAAGCCAACTTCTTTTTATTGCAAACAGTTTATCAAAACGGACCGGAATTTTTCTCACTTTACACAAGCTTACTGGCACTAGCCTGATCCAAATATACCCGCACTCAATGCAAGTAATCTGGAAGCTCCTTTGTGGCCGCGTAATTTCGAGAATAAAAGCGGTCCCCCCCCCTCCTTCTTTTTTTTGTCTCTCCTTTAGAACATTTGACGACGTTGTCACGGGGATCGAGTTGTTGACATAGTCACGGTCACAAGAATTATTATGGTGACGATAATCAAATGACGCGCATATAGTAGACCCGATTACTGCGTTAGTACTCAATTTGGGCTTGTGCAATGAGTGCCTCAACGAGCGTTCGAGCAGTGGCTCGTGTCAAATCTCTTCGATGACGCAAATAGCCGAACTCTACACTATTAGCAAAAAGGGTGTGTTTGAATAATATCATCCCAAACTTTCTTGGAAGTCAACGGCTCGGTTCAAGCACAAAAATTAGAATTTCAACTGAACAACTACAATCATCACAATGTTCGCCGGGTGTGTTTTAGATGGCAGTCATAAAATATCAAGAAGCAGTAATTGAACATTTGGACGCGCATAGTTTTTGTTACACAGATCTAGATTTTTTTTTGCATTGAATTTTATGGATGACATTTACAACATTTATCATTCCTGCGTTTCTTGACAAAACATCGTCATGTTACCGGGTTCGTAATTTCCTGTGTAAGACAGACCGCAAATCAAATCAAATTTCGATATTTTCCTGGAAAACTTTTTAGTCCACGGAATGTCCCAGAAAGTTGGCCATATGGGGGAAAATCAGTGTTGCCAAATACTCAACAAAAGTATTTAAGATAAAATACTAAATACCCTTTTGAAAATGAATTTAGAGTAGCATTCAAGTTACTTTTAGTACTAACCATCTTAAGTACAAAGTACAAATACTTTGAAAAAGGAGTAGCATACCCTGTGGCCCTCCCTTCACTTTCACTTTCTTAACCAGCGACTCTGCAACAGTTACCAACAACGATATGGGTAATTCCACCGCAACCAGTCGCTCCACCTGCTGCCGAAACTGGCATGCATTATATCGGTAGCATGATTTCTCCAAAACCGCATGTAGGCAAGACGAAGCAATGCTTCTTTTTACGAGTTTAGAATGCGAGGGCTTGAAAAGGGAGGAGATTTTTCTTCGACCAACAGACATGATTGTCTGTGAATTCTAACCGGAGGTTTAGAAATTGTAAAAAGCGACCATAGGGTGTATTCACTGGCGGCCATATCTGTGTGCGCTAATGCTGAGCACGTGCTGATGGCTAGCTTCCACAGTTATTTTGCAACGTGCACCCCGCACCATCAAGATTGCCAGTCTTGGCAGCCTATTAATGTGAGCTCGTTCTGAGCATGCGCTCTAAACAGTGACCTCAAATATGGCGGCCAGTGAATACGCCCTATACCGAAGTTCACGCGTGAATCTAAGCCCTCGGAGCACCGTGCGAAACCATCCAAAACTGTCAAACATAGGAACAACTATGCGGAACATACAATGGGCGTCGTGTATAGGATTCAGCTGACGTGCGGCAAGGGAAAGGTGTACGTTGGCCAAACGGGCGATGTTTAAATGAAAGATTGCGTGAGCATGCTCGGTCTCTCCAGCCGACAGCGGGGGGGGGGGGGGGGCGAAGGCATTTGCCGCTTTATTGTACAGATTGTGGATGCCAACCTGACTTCCATCATGTCACAAAGGCTGGAAAGGGGGGGGAGATCAGATGACTAAGAAAATTTTAAAGACCTACGCGATCAAAAAAGAATGGACTGGGCAATGTGTAAGCCAACCATCGGTCATTCTACATAGCAAAGAGATATGTTATCTCAATACGTGCTGAATGGGCCATGATGGTGTGGAATGCTGTTGTTTACTTCGGTGTTTCTTTTCAATAAAAACTTCAGTCGAGAGTAAGCGCTCGTCCTGTGTACACCCTTCTACTTTTTCTTCGTTTCTTGTGCGCTGTGTCGAATCCACTGAGCATGAACGAACTATCTCGCATCGCCACCCTAATTCAGCAAAATACACCGAGCCTTGCGTGTGTAAAGCGATCACCTTTTGAGGAGTCCGCTCTGGGACGACGGTTTACACGTCTAGAGGTGTAGGTTTTTCTAACAGTTTAACAATGTCTGAAACTCATTACATTTCCTCTGCTTTGCAGAATTTTTGAACCCTAGCCGTGGACATGAGGAACGTTGACCGCATATGATCGGCACCAGATCACATGGCCACTTGTTCTGACTTCGAGATGACAAGGTGAACTCTGCTCGTTTTCCTCTACTTTTTCTGCGAGTGCCATTGCGTAGAGAAAGAAAAGCCAACGGGTGTTTCGTAGGTTATGAACATCAAAGATTAATTTTAGGTGGCAGTAGCTGGAAGGACAAGACTAGCAGCAAGCACCGCCTTCAAAAGAAAACTATAATTTGCATTGCCCTAAATGTAAATCGTGAAATGAGCCGGCTATGGAAAAGAAGGGCTTGGAAATTACTATTTTGTTGTGCTTCAGGATTTGCGGTGCTCAGAAAAAGCAACGGGTCGTTTTGTTAAATGATGCGCTCCCTGAATATTCATAAATGCAAGGCTCAAGCGAGCTCGTACTGACTCATTTGAAAGTTTTGGGGTTTCTTTTTTTTTTTACCTACATCAGCATAACACTAAATTATTTTTCGCTCACTCCCTCCTCAAATCAAAATTAGGAATAAAATGTTAAGCTTACTTTCTAAATTTCTTCGGTTTTTTTTTCACTTGATATGCATTTATTTATTGGTACGCAGTTGGAACAAAATTTTGGGTATAATATGATCGACAAAAAAAGAAAACAAATCGAGTTTGTCAAGGTATAATGGACGGACAATATAATAACTCAACGAATATACTAGTCTAGGATAAAATAATGTCGTCGTGAAGTAAACTGTTAAATAATAAAGAACTCCACTTCTTTCCACTCTCGGTGAATCATCGGCAAGTCTGACAGGAAACGATAGAAGGTGCTGCTGTCAAACGCCCAACCGACGCAGCGACAGATGAGAGCATCACTCTTCAAATACGGCTTTCTACGATTTGTTTGCTGGTGCAGTACCTTACTCCGAATCGGATAAATAAATAACCCGTATCTTCGTATTGCTCGATCCCTTTCCCTACGCCCATTAAAAAAAATCTTCTAGTAAAAGCACGAACCAAACAACAAGATTGTTTTTTTTTTCGTTATTGATATATATATATATATTTTTTTTTTTGCCTCGGTGTGTTAGAATTTGTAGTAAGGAGGAAGGAGCGAGGGGGGGGGGGGTGAGGTATCAATATTCGTTTTCGGAAGCTGCGGGAGAGTTGCCGCCAAAGTCAGTAGTTTTGAGGACGATAGGTGAGCAATGTTGGCGAAGATTTCTCGGACCAAGAAGCGGGTGGAAGCGGACAAAATATGAGCACACAAAAACACATCCGCGTTTGAAAATGACAAAAACAAAAGAAGAAATATCGCGCGAAAAAAAATATGTGGAGATGAAGGCGAGCGGCCGAGCATCTTCAGCAGGTTTTCTCAATAATGAAAGAGCTGGAAGATGTTTTGTTTTCATCACTGTTTCTTTCCTGATTTAATTTTTATCAACTTTCGCTCGATATCTCATAAAGCTTAGCGCGAGACGCTTCTTCTTGTGCGCCTCTCGCTTTTTCTTGTATAGGGAGTCTTCGTAGCTCAAATTTCTCTCTCAGGTTTTCGTGTGTTTGTTCGCGGAGGAAACACGGCGCCTGTGTGAGTGGGTTATATGGGTGTGTGCGTGTGTGTGTGTGTTCAGTGTTCACTCTGGAGGGGCTCCACAAAATGAATTTTGTCGAGAGCGTTTTGCTGGAGAAAAAGGAATGAGAAATTTGCCGTAAAAAGCGTAAAAAGGTTCTTAAGGAGGATGGAGCTGATTGCCGGAATTCAATATAGTTAATGTCGATTTTATTTTGAATACTTTACGTCCGTTGCCTGATTCTACGAGGAGAAAAGCGATATCGTCGCTGCTTTGCGTTGAGGTGTCTCTTTTTTAGAAGGGGTAAAGGGGGAGGGTATTAAGGCATTTTGGAAATTTAGTTGATTGTTAAAAGTTTCAGTGTTCGGTCTAGAGCCCAATGACACGTAGAGTTTGTTGTGTCGTAAACGATGGAAAAAATGCGAGGGCAAAAGATCCTGTACTTTGTTTTAAATACACGATCGTACCGGGTTCGTGATAAAAATTTCGAGAGGAACTTAGGGTGTGCGAATACTTCTTCGAATCGAAGTGTCGTCCTAGCTTCAACAGAGCCAAGAAGGTAGGCATGCCGTAGCTTACCCTTGAAGTGTGAATAATGTAAACGCCAGGGCTCTATTCCATTCAAATCACTATACGCACACCCCCCAAAAATAATAATTTATTTTTTAGTGTGCAGATGAAGATATATGCGGGGTGTTTTTTAGACTTTTGATATTTGTTAAAAAAACAAGCAAAAACCAAACGTGAAACCTACGGTAATGCGGTCTATGCCGGTGACTAATTCGGCCAGGGGGCAATAACGCATAGGCGGCTAATTGTCGCGATGAGTCGGATAATTAGCTCTAATTTGTTCATTAAGGTTTCAATTAGTGAAACATAACGTATGGTTTCAATTATAAACGTGCTGATCGTGATCAGTAGCCATTAAGTCAGTTCACTTTAGAAAGATCTGAAGCGCGTGAAAAAAGTATTAATGCGCTAAAGCTATCACTCGAGCAACAGGAGCAAGGCTTGTGGTGCGAAAACACGGATAAAAAGAGACAGATCATGCGGGCGCGTTATCGCCCGCGCGGTTTTAGAGCGCAGCTCTTAGGCGCCCGTTTCCGGGTTGAGCGACGTTGGCGTCGGCGTCGGCGTCGGCGTCGGCGTTGGCGTCGGCGTTGGCGTCGGCGTTGGCGTCGGCGTCGGCGTAGCAGCGCGCATTGCATTATGGCATGTCAAAGTTTCCCCACTAAATTTAGCGGGGACACTCAACCCACTAAATCGAGCGGGGGAATTTTCGCTAAATCTCCCGCTAAATGGGAGGCGAGGAGGAGGGGAGGGTACGGAGGGGGAGGAGAGGCATACTCTCCCCTCCTTCCTTCTCAAGAGCTGCGCTCCAATTTCGCATGACAAAGAATTGAAAATGTCTTTCCTTTTTTATTACCAGATTATCGTCCTCGTTTTCTCACCACATGCCTTGACCCTGCTGCACAGTGGTAGCTTTAGAGCACCGCATTACTGCCCACGTGCATTAAGTCTTTCTAAAACGTACGAATTTATATTGTTTACGATTATGCTCAACACGTTTCTACTCGGTAAAATGTTCATCTTTTCTAATTAAAAAGGTAATGAACGAATTTCCGTTTACTATCCGACTTATCGTGACGATTATCCTCCTAAATTATGTCCCCCTGACCGTGTATAACTCACCTGCAGAGACCACATTAGTGCCTTTCCAGGCTTATTTTCTAAATAGACATGGTCGAATTAAAATGAAACGGGGAAATTGGCGTCACCTGATTCGAGACCACACGACATATTCACGTGATGTGACATCTTAGTATCAAGTCGTGGTGTTGCGCAACGTCCTAATGTCAAGTGACGTCAGTTTCTTAGCTAAATTTGACGGGAAATGGACAGAGGAACGAAAGGACAAGATTTTGGAATTTGGAGGATCCGTTAAAAGAGCATTCCATGCTTTGAAAACATTTCAGTTCAAGTCGGTGCAAAGTGCTATGACATTTCAAGGACAATCTCGGCAACAACTTCGGCAACATCTCTCTTTTTTGTTTTGTTGCATAGATCTAAAATAAAAATAAAAAAGTGGATAAATATAGATAAGCGACGTCGAATATCTATACGCTTTAACTCACTCTTGTCGGCACTAATATATATGGGCGGTTTCATTTGGATTCAGGCAACGAGTGGCAGTCGTATTTTTTATTTTGCTTCAAACTTTTATATTTTATGGAGCATGTTCCTAGAAGAACAATCCTTTTTATTTTCATGTCCTGACATGATTAGTTCGCTGAGCACAAAAAATCTCATAAGAAGCGGGAAAGAACTACGAGGTTTTGACGATTGTCGTGTGTGGCGTTTTTGAAATCACTCTCGATCTCAAAGTATTAACAAAGCAGAACGTCTCATATTTTTTTAGTGTGATATATACGGCATGGTAGGTAGAGCGCGACATTATAACTGCTATTTATTATTCGTCGGCTCTTCAATCTTTTGTCAAAAGATCCCCAAACATGCCTCCGCAGAACAACTGTGACCTAAAATGGGGATTTTATTTTGAGTCGACATATGTTTAGTATCGCTTTTAAAATATTACCACGTCGTAAAACCATTCATCGCCGTTGCCAAATTAAGCAAAGTTCAGTGTTTTTATCACTGCTACGAGTACTGAGTATTATTCGCGGCGCGTCCGCTGGGGAGACGGGGGTGGCACCCCTGTAACCCTTTCCACCGTATCTGTTTCGACTCTGAAATGGCCGATTGAAGCCAAAATAGATGTCACGTGCAGTTCCTCGAGTGACCGCTGCGGGAGAAATGGCGGCGTTGTGATCGCCATTTGGCGCTTCAGCTGTGCTTTTTGGAACGCACAGTTATGAAACGAAAATATAGATGGCGCTTCGAACGACGCCAGGCGGATTGAAGTGAGTCAGGGGGTACCTCCTCCGCGGGAGTTCCACAACTGAGGTAATCTAGTAACGTTGGTATCTGCGTCCGAAAAGCAACAAGCCGCCCAGACAGAAATAAAGAATCGCGCGAGGTGATAAACTCTTCAATTTTATTTTGTCAACCTCTGGAGCGAATGCGCGCAGTACGTGTAATCTCTACCGGGCTCGACAGCTTCGTTATAAGTAGTCACTTTCGGGCTTGCGCACGACACAAAGATAAGGTTCCAAGTCGACAGTCAACAGAAAGTGCCCTGGCTTGGCGTTGATACAACATCTAAAGCCATACAAACGTAAAAGAATTGACACGATAGCGAGCTGAAAACACCGCACATTTGGTCCCCGTAAAACACACACAAAACATAATTCGGGAGTTTCTGCTTTCATTTCCTCGTTTTGAAGCCCTTTCCGCTCCGCAATTTAATTCGGAAAAATCATCAAATGTCAATCGCGTCACCGACCTTCGCCGTTCGAGTCCATTAAAATGAAAATAAAGGACAAAAGGAAAACAAAATTCGCAATACTGTCGGGGTAGTTGCGCGTATACCTTAACGATATAAAGCTCCCGTCTCCTGCTGCCGTCAAAAGCCAGAAGAGGGGTTGAGGGTCGCAACAGTTTAGTTTGACCCGTTTACATGGGGAGACACTCGGGCCAAATGGACCCGAAGACGGAGAGAGATTACACTTATAGTGGTGCGATCACAGAGACGCCTTCTCGTTCGATACGTCGTTGTTTCTACTCTCGGTCATTCTTTTATATTAGTTTCGGCGTTTCGTACCCGTAAAAAAATAACAGCCATTACACCATACTGGCAACGCGTAACGGGCTCAAAATTAAAAGAAAAGTCACTTTCCCGCGCTATCGTCGCAGAAGAAAGTGGTAACAACAAATGTATACTGTGTGTTGCTTTGTGGTGGTCCTGCACAGGTCTACACTTGGCACGCGTCTTGTGTGCTCGACGAAGCGAGAAATAGTCGTGAGTAGTGGCGTCTCTGAAAAGAAACCAATGCTAAAGCTGACGCTTTAGTGGAAGCGAAATGCGAAGTTCGCGTCTCTCGTGGTTCCTCACTCCAGCGTTTACCCTGTTATTTCGCGTCTCCCCGTTTTTTGTTTTTTTTCTCAACCACATGTGCTTGTTATTTTTCTCATCCCTTCCTGCACAATCTTCTACTATATATAAGGGCACGCTCGTCCGAGAACTCCCAAATAAAAAGGGCGTCATGCAAGATTTCTTGCATAATCCGTCTGAGGAGCTTTGTTCTTGCGGTCACCATTTTGAACATAAAAGTACGCTCTCGAATGCTCCTTACTTTCTTTGATGTCACCAAATGGTGCAGTCGTATTGGTCGGCATAGTGAAATCATTAATCCCTGAGAATTCAGGTGTGTATCCTCTCCTGCAGTTCTTTCGCCTCCTCAGACTACATTCCTTTCCGGCACTTATTGGGCACTCAAAAAATGCCGGTTTACTGCGCCAATAGTCTGCATTCGTCTGATATTCAACCGAATAGAGCTACCTAATCTTCATGTTCACAACGTGTTTCACAGTCTGGCAGACAAAGACGGCAGAGCGCAGAAGGCTATTATGAAAACGGTCCATGGCTCGCATGATCCTACAGACGCCACGCATAGATGGTTACATCCTACACACGCGTTCGTACGCCGACGCAGATTCCACTTTTATCTCTTGTCTAAGTAGCGTATTCTCGTACGACGACACGACAATACGAAAGTTTTCGTATGAGAATACAAGAATTCTGGTATTCTCATACGCGCGAGGAAAACCTCGGAAGATTGGAGAGATGCAGCGAGCGGAGAAAGACACAGCGGCCGGTTCTTCCCCACGGGTCCCCTTGTGCGGCAAAGGCGGACGTGGCGAAGAGGAGCCAGAGAGAGAGAGCGAAAGAACAGCAGCAGCAGCAGGCAGCGGCGGCGGCGGCGGCGGCGGCGGCGTGTTCCTTTGTGATAGCCTGTTTCAAAGAGGTCGGTTTCCCGTTTCGCTTTCCCGTTCTCTGCGCGGAAGAACTGCGGCGGCGGTGGCCTCGCTGTCGCCGGGCCGAGGAGAGATCGTTTTCGCGCTTCATTTATTCGCCGGCGGAGAAGCGCCGCGGCGGCCGCGGCGACGGCGGCGCACACGACCAGAAAGAAAGCGGGCCGCTCCGGACGACGGCAAAGGAAGATTTGATGAGCGCACTCTCCCTTCCTCCTTTTTATCTAAATACGAAGAAGCCCCGCTCTACAAATTGGGCTGGCCCAGAATGAACGTCGCTAGATCGAAATGGGCGCCGCACCCTCCCGCTTCTCTTGTGACGCTGGGAGAGTCGGTCTAATGCGGAAACGGAGGAGGCCCTTACTGGGGCTCGTGCGTGCGAGCTCCTAAGCTGACAGTGCGGTGGATGCTACGTGCTCGCTGGGCGAGTCGTACGTCTATCTTTCGCAACGTGATCACGCCCGACAGACGGGGCTACCAGCCCACACCCGCGATTGCCCTCTCTTTCCTTCTCCAACTACATCGCCTACGCATACAAACACCCGTATAGAGAGAGCGGTTGATTGGTTGTTCCGGCCAGCACGTACATCTCACCGCACTGTCGGCTTAGGGGCGAGCGGAGTATATCGCCCATGCGGCGGTCGGCCGGTGCCAGACTGATTGTCCTGGCATACTCGCTTGAACCTGGAATGCGTGTTTCTCAGTTGTCGGTCGGTGAGAAATAAAGAGTGAGAGAAAAAGAGAGGGTGGCGGCGATCCTTCGTGTACGGTGGCTTCGTAATTCGGCACCCACCTCCTCTCCCGCCCCCCCCCCCCTTTTTTTTTTCCTTTCTCGGGTTTGCGCGTAATTCGAAACGGTAATAGTGCCCCACCAATCAACCGGCAGAGAACAAAAAGAGCGTGACAATTGTTTTTGTGCAGCGCCCCCCACCCAAACTCCCCCCCCCTCCCCGGATTGATGAGGGGTGAAAAATGTAAATAGTGGAAGAACACTGGAAGGGCACGCAAAAGAAATAAGGGGAACAAGTAAAGAATCTTTCACTTGTTTTCCTCTAAACTTCAATTAAGTTCGACATAAAAAAATACATTATTTTTATTTTTTACGTGGATGAATATTGCATTTTAATTTTGTCGCGCTTTAATGGAGCTAAGACTCTCCAGCTCTTGTAGCCGAGACACATCAAAAGGCGGAGCACCCGAGTTTCAACTTTTATTTTACTGATAACCATGTAACGCGTTTCCGACTTTCGAAAAAATTCTGTATCAAGAGGAATTTTGATGTTCGTAATGCGTGACACGTGCAGTAGTGTTTTTTTTTTCCTTTCACGCTTTAGTTTTTAGAACAAACTCCCTGTCAGAACAAAGAATAACTCCTCCACCTTTTTACCTGTGCTGTACCCCGTATACACCATTCCAAGGTTTACAAAACCCTAGCCCAGTGCTCGATCTCCACAGCCCAGCCCACGCATGTTCGTCGCTTCGGAAAGCGAGCAAAGCACGTGCCATACGCACGAACGCTGAAAATGGCACCGGCCAGTAGCCCTCTTCTGGAATCGTCTATGGGCGGCGAGATGTTGCGGAGGCGCCATCCTATGGTTCCATTTCGTGAGGTCATTACCTTGCGAACAAGTCTGATGGCGTTTGTAATTAGGATGGTGGAAGCTTGAAATCACTGCGCTCTGAAACCTACATTGCCATTTTAAAGTTCTTTCATTACTCTTATTTCCGTTGATGTGAAATCTTTTGGTGACGTCATAGTCGGCATCCGGCCAATTGTGGAAGGCCGACCACAGCTACGCTTTTGATCGCGCACGTCGCGAATACTGCAGGCTAGAACGATTTACTCGGGCAGTAGTAGGACACAAGTCCCCAGTCGAACTTACGCGATGCTTTGGTTCAATACCAGAGCAAGCCTAGTGATAACGTAGTGATGTAGTAGTGCTCGCGCTCAATCTGTGGTGCGCCTGTTGCTTTTGATATGCAAGCTAAACTTCTGCGCAAATATGCAGTCGACCAGCAGTGCCGCGCTGCACTGAGATGAGAGTGCAACCAACATTACTCACTAGTGAACGGCTCCCAGTGTTTTTCGGAAGTGAGAACGGATTTTAGTATGTGTAGAAAATAGTCCCTCGTTAGTTCTGAGTATGGACAGCAAACATGACGCTTGTTGCTCAATATCCTCGAGTGCGGTTCTCAAGGACAACATTTTCCGGCATTTCATAAAAAAAGAAAATGAAAGCCGTTTACAATTCCCTGTAACGCCGAATTGGAGCGCAGCTCTTGAGGAGGAGGAGGGAAGGGTACTGAGGGGAGGGTATACCCCTCCTTTCTCCTCCTCCCCTCACGGGGGCCACGTGACCTCGGGGGGGGTCACGTGACCTATGGGGGTCACGTTACCTGGGGTGTCACGTGAGCTGGGGGTGTCACGTGACCTGGGGGGCGTCACGTGACCTGGGCGTCACGTGACCTTACGGTTACGCCGACGGCGACGGCGACGCCGACGCCGACGCCGCTCAAGCCGGAAACGAGCGCCTAAGAGCTGCGCTCTAAAAAAAATAGTAAAGACGACGCTTCACCCCTGCTGGTGTTAGACTGGTGGCAGCTGATAAAATCCGTTTGCTCTACTGACGTCTAACCCCTGGTTATCTCAGTTGGTAGAGCGCTCCACTTTTAATGGAGAGGTCCCGGGTTCGATACCCGGACCAGGCAGATTTTTTCGGTCGCGCACCAGTCATCTAGCTGTTTTTGTTGATTTATGCTTGTCCTTTGTCGCTCTTGTTCCCATTCTCGAGGGATTATTTGCGGCATTCTTGTCCAGCTCGCTTGCACATTTGCATTCAATTGCATTATAAGCATTCAGAGCTTCTATTGGCACTCAAGATGCGCGAGAATAGTGGCTCACTGCTCACTTCGGTGGCTCACTCTTATGGTTACTATCTTTGACTTCATGACCAGTATTATCGGCTACCAAGGACAGTTTCGATGGCCTGTGTGGACTACAAACACAGTGGGCGCTTGTAGTCATCGCGCTCTTAAGCCAACACCGTCAAAGCTGACAGTCTGACACCAATCCTATTTCCGTCGATGGAAGCGTAATTAGTCCCACTCAAGACGCCATATTAAGGGGCAATCATGGAAGGCCGACCACGGCGATGTGTTTGGTCGTGCACATCACCAATAGTGAAGGTACCCATAGCGTCGGCTTCGTTGCCAGAAAACTTGTAGCAGATTTTCTCGTCATTAAGTGGCAATCAGAGAACGAATGGGGATGACGTAACGTTACAGTGAGCACCACGCTTTTTATTTTATTTTTAATTTTTATATACACTTGTTTACGAACACGTTACCTTCAATTTGCAGGGTTACACGAACTCGTTCTTTTGCGACGCCTTGCACGCCCGACAGCTTTATTCACTACATCAGACAGGCACGTATCCAGGGGAGGCCCATGGGGCCCGGCCCCCCCCCCCCCCGAAATCTTCCATTTTGCTGAGGCCTCCTCTCCCCCTCCCCCTCATACAGCCTTTTGTCATGGGCGCCCCCCCCCCCCCCCCCCCCGAAACAAAATCCTGGCTACGTGCCTGACAGAGTTTTGAAAATGTTGAGCTTTCTTTTCAAACAGAAGAAAATCAGTACAAAAAAGAAATACGCGGATTGGAATGAGCTTGTACATGACAACATCTACCTTCACCCTTGGAGTAAATGGCGTCATGCGCCTTAGCCTGCCTTGCAAATCGCGGGGCGATTTCGACTTGCGTCAGGTTGGAAGGCTTCCGACGGAAAAGCCCCGGGGTGCTTCTGATGACAAAGGCTGCAGTTAGCCGCTAGTTGATCATGTCGAGGGAGCACCTTGTGGCCGCGTTTTTGGTGGGGCCACAGAATGAGCGACAGCCGACAGCGCTTGGAAGCTAACGCTACCAAAAACAGTAACAACAGAAACAACAAATAGAAGCACACACACAGACAGAGAAAGAGAGAGAGGGAGAACTCCAACTTGAGCAATGCTAACAACTGTATTCTGTTTCAAATTACGATGGATCGCAGAGGATGCTACGAATCGTCCCAGCCGATCCCATGCCCTGTGGGTATCACGAGACTGGCGCAGCGTTGGATTAGCTTGAAGTCGCACGATACATACGCAGAGCTGGATTGGCTGCAGATGGCTGGTAGCATCGGCAGTGGTCTGTCCTAATATAAAGAAGCGGAGTGTTTGAGGAATGCATGAGAGTGGGAGGAAGGGACGGAAGAAGGAGTTCTATCAAATACTACAACAAACGTAGTTGACGTAGTACATATCAAAGCGAACTACACAAACACGAAGAAGAGACATCATTGGGAAGGGGATTCCGGGGAGGGGGGGGGGGGTCCATGGTCGCTTTTCGTGGCTCACTTGGGCGCCCTTCCGGAAACGTGCACCGCATGTAGAGACGCCACTGACGCCACTCGTTCCGACCGAGTCGGCCTTGCAGTATCGGCCCGGCGACGGGAGCCGTTTGCGTGCGCCCGCACCGACTGCGAGCGACAGCTTACAAAGCGCGGGCTCGCCTCGGCATTGCCGCGGCCGCCGTCACTCGATCACCAGGTCCCGATTCGGGCGTTGGGGAGATCGAAAAGGTAAAAAGAAAAAAGATGAAAAAAAGAATAATTGGTGGCAGCAACGGGCCTACGAAACTCCGTACTGTCCGCCATGGGCGGTGGAGGACCACCAACTGCCCCAGGTGCCGTCAATGGAATGGCTTCGGCCATTTGCGTCCGTGTGTTACGAACCCGTTTCCCCGTCGAACGCCTTCTTCGCTAGGAGTCCGTGCGTTTGCGTTTGTTTAGATTGGATCCTACGTATGTGTGCGCGCGGGCGTGTGTGTGGTGCGTGCGTGCCACGGGCGAATTTAAGGATCGAGGGGGGGGGTGCCTCCCCTGAGCCCCCTAAGGTCATGCTTTTTAATGAACAAAGCGGCACACAAGATTTTTTTTCAGGATGAAATTTTCAGCGTTTGGCGACATAGCCAATATTATGTCAACAAATTAGATCTGCATAGTACTCCACCCTGCCGTCATCTCCTTGCAGACCTCCCCCTCCACCCCCTCCACACACACACACACACACACACACACACACACACACACACACACACACACACACACACACACACACACACACACACACACACACACACACACACACACACACACACACACACACACACACACACACACACACGCACGCACGCACGCTTGCAAGCACGCACGCACACACACACACTAACTCACACTCACACTCTCACACACACACACACACACACACACACACGCACACACACACACACACACGCACACACACACACACGCACACACACACGCACACACACACACACACACACACACACACACACACACACACACACACAACAAGCTTGACCCATAAACCCGCCCCTGGTGCTTGCTAAGGTATAGGATAGGGACCGTAGTGCTTGCCGGTGTCTATGTCGGTCCACGCGTCCCCCAGCTGGAGAGGAGGGGATCGAGCGGCCGTGGTCTGTCTGTGGATGTGGTGTGTGCGTGTGTTTAAATTGACCAGTCGTTACACGGTATAGTTTTGGGGAGCTCGATAAATCAATTGGGTTTCGGTGTGTGGCGTTTCTGCGCGCGCGCCAAATGAGTTGACACACGGGGATGTAGAATGTCGGTTTGTTTGCTCATTCGATTAGGTTTTATTTGTCGCTTGCGTTGTTTTCGTCACTTCCGCTCGATGGATTTGCGAGGAACAGAAAATAGATAATGAGAATGTCTCCACTAATTAGTGTGGACATCTCCCTGAAGACAAAAGCGGTTTCAGGTGGCATTTTTACATTTTTTGTTGTTCGGCGTGCTTCTCAGTTGTAGTTAAAGACGCTTAATTTGTGAAGGATGGGCATCAAGACGACTTTCCCTTACTTTACAAGGTAGTGGTGCATTGACAGTTAATTGTGACATTAGCTTTCAGCGATCGCGCCACAATTTTTCTGAACATATTTATAGATGTAAAGATAATTTTTGATCACTAGCGCTGAACATTGGTGCGTTAGGTTGGTGAAGAGTTTCCTGCCATAGCGGAGTGCTCGTGCCTCCCGGGCGGTGACTTTCGCATGCTGGGCTCTATACCGATGATTTTCGACACGTCTTTCCAAGGTCAAGCGATCCAAGACCCAGTGCACGTGTGCTGTGACATGGAGTAGACAGGGGTGTGTAATATATGAAAAGTAATTGCAAAAACAAACAAAAAATCCTAAAAATTTGTAACCAGAAAAAAAAATCGTTGTGCCTAATACCGCCATTTTCGAGCGGCAGTATCACTAATATTGTCACGAATAAAAAATGATGTGGCGGCGAATAGCTTGAGAAACTAAACGTTTTAATGGGGCGAACTTGTGCCAAAAACAGTATAGAAGAAGGTTAGCGCCGCAGGCGTCGATGTCGGCGAAACAGCAGGATCGAACGCTGGGGCGAGACTGACTTTGGCTCGCCATGCGGAGTCCCTTATGTACCCGCGTGGGTTTCTGGAACATTCGGAGTAGAACGTTCAGCGCGTAGAGCACAAGTAGAACATCCGTACCTCGATCAGACGACAAGGTTCTTGAACTTAGGAGAACGCTAAATTAAAAGAATAAATGAAAGACGCGTTGCTCCCAGGAATCGAACCCGGAGCCTCCGCACGAAACCCAAGCACGCTAACCACTCGGCCACGCACGCGCTCATTCGGCGACGCTCGTGGCAATATATGCGTAGAGATACGGCTCGGGTGCTAAAACAAGAAAATGTGCAAGAAAAAATACCTTATCTGCTCACTGGGTCGCCACAGTTCCCATGATTTAGAGACCGAGAAGAAAATACGAAAGGAGAGAAGACTTGCTTGTTTTATGTCCCATTTCCAAGCACGTCGGAACTTGTTAAGGAACGTCTCTACAAACTGAAACGCAAGAAAGTAGGAGAAAAAAAGTACCTTGTTTACTTTTCTCGAGCAAGCTCACTACATCTCAACTATTTTGTTTTTCTTGCCTCATCTCGCCGTGGGCGAGGAAGGAAATAAAAGTACCAACGAAAACTCCAAATCAGCTCTGCGTTTTTTCTCCCAGTTCGCCAAGGAGGACAGAGGGAGAGAGGTAAAGGAGCAGAGACAAGGAAAAAAGTAATAATAATGAACGTACGGCTAGGATGAGAATCCAGACCGGCCCGAAAAGCCGGACGCGGACGGACCTATAGGAAGGCTCGGCAACAGGAACGGAGAGAGTGCCGCGAATAATCTATACGTAGCCCAAGATGGACGTCACTAATTTCGATTTCGGGAGCTGGCAGCGCCAGAGCCATACAGAAAAAAGGAAAAGCCTAGATTAGATTAGATTAGGCAAAAGAAATGGCCGCCCGCTGAGAGCAGCGCTCTCGTTCCTCTTTTTTAGTTCGAGGTAAAACGGGATCCTTTTCTCCGCCGGTGTCTCGGCCTCACTGGTATACACGTCTCGCCCTCTCATCGGGCCCTCCACTGATGCCACCCAGAATACAAGGCTATGCGCATGACGTCATCGGTAGTGGGGATCCCCAACCCACCCAAAGTGGCAAACACGCTGAAACCCTGTAGGCGGTGCTGCATACATACAATAGTGATAAGGTTTGAGGGAGAGGGGGGGGGGGGGCGAGGCTTTGTCTTCTGCGTGGTATTGCAGTACTACCTAAAAAAGAAAATACTACCTAAAAAGAAAATACGAAAAGACTTGCAATACTAGTACCTATGCGAAGCGCAGGTTCGTCTTCTTGTTGAGCAGGGGTTGTGGTGACGTCAGAACGCCTTGCTCTGATTGGCTCCGCTTGGAAGGATGGAGGACCATCGGAGCCAATCAGAGCTCGGCGTTTTATCATCAGTGCAACCCCTGCGAAAGAAGCAGAACTAGCTTGCGCAGCGCTCCGCATTGTCGGTGTTAGGTTAAGAGTGAATGGAAGCCTTTACCCACCTCTTTCCATTTTAGCAGAGCGGACGCTGGAGAGGAGGTTGCCTTCTCTCCAGCGTTCGTTCTGCTAAAGTGGAAAGAGGTGGGAGGAGCCACTTTGCGGTGACTCTCGTCGAGCTCATCGTGTTTGGCGCTTGGGATTGATCGGGAATCCACGAACTATGACGTCACGCTCGGGCCTTCTCTTCTTGGTGCTACTGGGGAAAGACGCACGCCTTGCGTTCTAGGTGTTATTGCCTCTGCTCGTTTTGCGGGGCCCTGCATTGATTGCACGGGCGTCTGTCTAATGGAGACCGCCACCGCCGAGAGTGGGGCTTGGTTGAGAGAGAGAGCGCGGTCGTTCGGGCGTCGCTTAAGGTGATTAGCGGCTAATCGAGCGGCCTGGATTTGGGCATTCGTTGGCTGTCAGATCGGGCCAGGCGCTTGGAGAGGAGCTCTGCCGCATGTCTGTGCGAAGCGAGGCGCTCGCGGGGGAGGAAGGAAGCGTTCCATGCTCCCGGGGGGAGTTCGTGGTCGTGAGATGCCGCCCGAGGCCGGGGACGACTCGGTGAGGCTGCATTCCGCGCGGAGGTACTGGCCATTCGTTGCGGTTCTTGTTTTTAAACTAACGTCGAAGTTTTTTTTTTTTTTTTTTTTAAGGAGCAAATGTTTTTTTTTTTAACTTTGAACTCTGATTGCTGCGTGTGGTCGGTTTCACAGACTACGTACTCTCGCGAAATCGAAGCGAACCTAGAGGCGTAGTACCGCGCAAAGCATCTTGACAACTCTTTGGCCTCAGTTTCGGTTTGAATTTGCTAACCTCACTACACGACATCCCGTCACGATCTAATACAGTGCTTGCATTTGCGAATATGGGATTTTTATTAAATTTATCATACTGTAGGTGTGGCCCACCAATACGAATAAGATGCTGGGGCACGTTGTGTGGGCTCTCGACGGACCAGAGTTTGCGCGTGGGTAAACACAGGACTACGATAGCACCTGGAAGAAGACGTATACTGGGCCAGTCATCCTCTTCCATCGTCTCCTTAATGTCCTTGGAGTCTTAAATAATCAGGGAGCAGGGAGGCCTATGCTGCACTCCGAAGTCGTAGCCAGGCTGCCAGAAAGGTATGGGACACGGCCGGCCTACTCCCACTCCTCGCTAAGTACTTATAGGCAGGTCCTTACGGTCGCTGGAAGTCCGTGTTTTAACGGGGCGCTCTCACGAAGATCAGCGGGTACAGTGCAAGCGGGTGCTGACTTCATTTTAATGCAATGCTGAGATGCACTACTTCGTCAACGGGGCAAACGAAATCGAAACCATACCACTCCTCCCCATGGCCAAATAAATCTCATAATGCAATGCGCGCAGTGTTGCATGCTTGGATTTTTGGCAGTAGTAGTTCATTTAGGGACACTGACTGAGCTGAAAGCAGTCGTAATCCCAGATTTGAAGATCATTGACCGAAGTGGCCCTTGAATGTTTCCACCTTCGATTGCGTCTACTTCGTCTCCGTGTTCAAATTACCGAGATTAGTATTTGCCAACTTTATGCAGAATTATAGCATCTCGCATCTTCAATTCACGATAAACCGAACGTCACCGGTCTCTAGTTTGTAGCGGCGATGCCGCGCGCGAACGACCCAAACTAACGTCAAGACTTCAATTCACGACACACGTGGACGTTTATGCGCGGGGGTAAGTGGCTCCGCACGCCGCAGCCATACGATCCATTGTCGACGGCCGCTTCCTTTGTGCCCAGTATCTCGGCAACGGGCGCTCTCCGGGCAGCGACGACGTTGTTGAATGCACGGGTGCACCGACGAGCGCCGTACAGCACATTCTAGCTGCAGCCAGCTTCTCGCCAGCCCGGCAACCCTGGCACGTAACGGCGCCCCATTGTCCGTGCCGGCGGGTGGCGTCGCAATTGCTATTAACAACTGCCATTGTTCTTTGAGCGCGGCTTCAAACACACGGTGGAGGTGTCTCTCGCCGCCTCTCTCTCTTCCTCTCCGCTTTCCCTTCCGCCCCCGCCCTTATTTCAGGCGCTTTTTTAGAGAGGGCGATGTTGTCTGCCCGCCCACTTGCTCGTTCACGTGGAGCGGAGAACGGAGGGGGTGAGTGGGGGGAGGGGGAGGGCAGATTACCGAAAAGAGTTTCGCGGGCCATCCCGAAATTTTTGTAGGGAACAGAAGTGGGAAAAGGGCTTTCTTTTGGGGAGTCGACAGCGTGACGCTTTTTAAGGGTGAGGACGGAGAGGAAGGCGGGGTGTAATTAATTCTCAGCATTCGCTGCGACTGGCAGGCGCCGTTCCAAGTGGGTTTCATCCAGCAGCGAGCGGCGTCCCGGGCTGGCGTGCGAGTCTTGGACACAACAGGGCGGCGATCGTGTTTTCCATGCACTCGTGCAGCGAACACGACCGAGCGAGCCTGCGTTTAGCCACTTCATTTTTTTTTGTAATGCGTATTTCGTAATATATTTTCGACGATCGATTGGCGCTCCCGTCGAAATGCGTCGTTTGCCCCTATCTGCAGCCGAATTTAATAGGCGCTAATGAATTGCGTTCACGTTTATACGAGGGGTGTCCACTAAGTTTTTCCTCTTGGCCTGCAACTTTTTTTTTTAATTCAGTGATGCAGTTGAAGGATCTTACAATCAAATTAAAGTTTTGAATCGCTTCTTTCTCGGGAGCACATTACTTGTCGATATAGTCCCCAGCAGCAGCGATGATGCACCTCTGCCACCGGTGCACAAGTGTCTGCATGCCGTCGTAGGAGAATGAGGACGGCCGTCGACGACACCGGCAGCAGGCTGTATTGGCGACCTCTTCGTCGGACTTGAACCGCGTGACTTTCAGGTGTTAATGCGTCTTTGGAAACAGTCAGAAATGGGTAAAGCAAAAAATATTGGGACTGTAGTTCCTTCAGCACGGCGTTGACCTCGTCAACAGCTACCCTCATTCTTCTACGACGGTATGCAAAGACTAGCTCACTGGATGGGTAGTGCATGGCCGCTAGTGTCAACTATATACAAAGGTAACGTGCTCCTGGAGAGTAAAAAAGAATGCATATATCTACTCCAGTTTTTTATTTGAATGTAATATCTTTGAATTTCATCACTGAGTGAAATGTTGAAGCCCAGGAGGCAGAACTTCTCGAACACCCCACGCACCACAATCATCCTAACTGAGCTAAAATTCAAATTGTTGTCTAGCAAGAAAAAGAAAGAAAAGAAACAGCACTATTCGCAACTCTAAAGCCTGGTTCAGACAGTTGCGTTTGACTGCGTCTCCGATCGCGGCGTTAGCGGCAGCAATGACCAACGTCACGACATCTCTCTGCTGCTTATATCGCGATGCCAAGATCGATTCACTTGGATTGGATTCCACGCTTCTATACGAACGCACAAGACGTGCCGGTGACTCGCTGTTGCGGTTCTCGCCGCAACGCAGTACAAAGCGCACGTTGAACGCACGGTCTGTACTCGGCATCTTAAAGCACACCGGCTCAGCGCGGTAGGCTCCAGGACTGGCGGCAAAAGACGGAAATAGCAGTTCCCGCGATTTCCACATCGTCGCCAGCGTCGCTGACGCAGGTCAGTCTGATACAATTAATTAATTTGGCTGCAAATACGAAGCGATTAGGGTAGGAGCACATCACGGCTGACGGAGGTGTCGACGTGCACAAAGAAAATGAACATGTTGATTTTTCTTTTTATGTTGCGAGACGGTACGTTGCATATTCATTTAAAGCACGCGGTTTTTCCGCAGAACCACGTGGTAACAGCAGCGCCAAGGCCGGCAGTCACTGCCAGCGGTGCCGTCCCCACTTCTCTGGTTCTTCGTTCGTCCGCGAGAGGTCGAGCGGCGGGCTGGAGCTGCGAATAGTCACTGACAAGGTCGGAGGATGGCGAGGGGGTCTCCCGGTAGTCCCGCCACCAGCGCGAGCTTACTACCTTCTATAGACTATTGGCGTCTATATTGAGCCTCGAACGCGCACGCGCAGTTCAACGCACGGTGCAGAGAAATAAGCGCGTGCTGGCAGCACCTCCTAGACAGCTTTCAAGCCTGCGCGTCACGGGACATGACGTCACGTCCCGGAGGCCTTCACGGGCGCTGATTCGATTCGAGTGCCGCGTCAGCGTTCGTGTGGGACTCGTTTTCTATCATCGTCCCACGCGAAGGCTGACGCGGCACTCAAATCCAATCAGCGCCCGTGAAGGCCTCCGGGACGTGACGTCATGTCACGTGACGTGCAGGCTTTGAAAGCTGTCTAGGAGGTGTTGGTGCTGGAGGCCTGCCGTTCGAAAGAGACGTCAGTATGGTTTTAGAATAGCGCACGCTAAAGCTTTGCGTACGCAAAGAAAAGCGTCGTCGCCACTGCGCACGCTAACAACCGAACGCTAACCACATTTTGCGCTTTCCGTGCGCTACTTTAGCGTACGCTGTTTTTCGGAAATTGCGTGCGCACGCAAAGAGTCTTTGCGCTCCTCCAAGGTGGACTCGTAATGAGAAGTTGGCTAAAGCCAAGACAAGCACAGTTAAAAAATGGCAGCTCCCAGGACCATGTCTGCGACCGCTTCGGTGGTGTCGTGAGTGCGACGTCGGCGACATCCTCGCGACTGCGATTTTCAATGCGGAACAACATTGTACTCAGTTTGGCAACAATCACCGGCAACTCGATGCTTGCGACGCGCGAACATTTCTCGGCAAAGGTACGGTGTGCGAAGGTCAGTACACGATACCTCTTTTGCCGAAGCGACGGATGCGGACACGACCGGTCCACCGCTCGCGTCGCATTCTCATGTTTAAATAAATTTCAAATGTTACTCTGGAACAAAAAAACTTATTTTTTCTTATGTTACAGCACTTCGTGTGTGACATAAAAATTGTGACCGTATCTTGGTGGCGTTTCAAGCGCGAGATGCTTGGGCTTTGGCGTCGCGGCGGAGAAACGCTGTTAAACACTCTTGCGTAGCGTGCGCCAAAGGAAGCGCTAAATTTAGCGCTAGCGTACGCTAAAATTGCGTACGTTATTCTAAAACTCTCTATAGTGACCACAGCGAAGAATATTTGCAAACAGTGGGTGACTAAGTGACGAAGCTCCTGCTTTGTAAAGGCCCCTACGCGCAGTTGTGTTTGAGAGTGTTTAACTGCGTTTGACTGCGTTGCGTCCAGAAACGAAAGCGAGTCACCGGCACATCTGTGCTTCGTATGAAGAGTGGAATCCCATTCAAGGAATAGCTTGGCACGCGACATAAGAAGCGGGGATGTCCTGGTTTCTCTGAGCCGCGACGCAGTCAAACGCGCTCAAACGCTCTCAAACGCAGCTGTGCGTAGGAGCCTTTACGGCGGACCGCACTGGACGCTGCCAGCCATCCTAGCTAATCCAGCGCCGTGAGCTTATCACGTGACTTTACAAAACGAGTGTAGCCGCGCCCCTGCCGTAGGCCGTCAGAAGGCGCTCACGCCGCAGTGAACTTGCTGCGAGGTCATAAGAAAACCTCGCCGTAAAAATAGCCAACTTGCGAAGGAACCATTTTTGCCGATTCGGCTGCGTGAATGTGTGCTTATATATTATAATCGCTTAATTCTACAGAAAATTCGAGAGAAAAGGGCGGAACTTGGATTAGGCCAATAGAAAGTTAACGTGATTTGGAAATAACGAGAGAAAATGAATAAAGCGGGATCAGCATATGACTAAAATTAAACTTTTTTTAAATATAAAATTTGAGAATTTATATAGACAATTGCAAGCATGGCGCCCCGACTGGTGCCCCACGTGAGGATTGCGCGTGAAAGTAGCTTTGGCAGGCTTGAAATCGCACGGGCTTGTCCGCAGGAGCAAAGACATGGGGGCGTCCCATGACCCTGCTTGCAATCGTCTATGAAATATTGAATAATAATAAGGGTTAAGGAAAGTAGTTCCACTCGATATTGCGTGTATAGGAATGCAGACGTATGGTATTTAGTAAACAACATTTGTGATGTAAGATACAAGGCTCCAAATGTATCGCCAGAGCGTCAAAGGTACGTTGTTTGGCAACCGTTACATATATAACTCAACGCGTCAAAGCACTTGAAATAAGCAACAAAATACATTTACGAAAAGAAAATATTGTTATTTTCCGTTTTTATTTATGTAAAACAACCATCAGAAGTAGGTACGTAAATCAAGTAGCCGAAAAACAATAATCTAAAAAAATACCACTTCTTAAAAACACTTTAAAAAAGTGCAAAGAGTGGTTTTGTTTATTACGGACATGGGGTTATTATAAACCCTTTTTTAAAGTCGTCGCCATCCTGAAAATCGCGGCACCGACGCCGCCGTCAGCGGCTTATAGCTTGAAATACCCGCTGGTTCTGGCAGCACAGCTATCTGCGCAGGCAACGGTGTGACTAAGGGGGGTACTTGGCTAGACTTGGCTATGGTGGGCTACTATAACTTGGCCTGAACTTGGCCATTTGAAACGAGTTGGCTACCATAGCCTCCTCTATACTGACAAAGCCTGGCAGATTGCCAAGAGACGCGGCCACCGAAAGTGAAAAGGTAGAGTGGCAGACAACGGATGGGGGGGGGAGGGGGGAGGAGAGTCATGTAATGGGCGCCGCGCTGCGGCGAGACGCCGAAACACACTTCTCCCGAGCGATGGAATGTCTGCTTGTGTTCCTCGCGTTCCTCGCGCGTCCTCGCCGCTGCGAAAGCTCGCGCACTCACTACCAGCTTCCCCGACAAATGCTCTGCGCACAGATCCTCGCGCTCCAAATCTGCGACCGGGCGCTCAATGGCTCCGTCGTCGAACTGCCAGGCTTTGTGAACATAGAGGAGGCTATGTGGCTACTGACAGGTAATCACCACGCCTCCTCGAAAGAACTGGAAACGACGACGGTGGGGTGCTTTGATTGAGTTTCCACAAGGAAGGTATAGGCATGAGCAGAGCCGTATATTAGGAGAGTTTGGACAATAGGCGGAGCAAAGTGCCGCCGCCAGCGCCGAATATTCCCCCACGCTTAGAGCGTAAACTAAATTTGTGACACAGCGTCGACCAATCAGGAGACCTCTACTCCATCTCACAAATGTCTGGAGTGAAGACAAAGGCACAGGCGCGTGAGCCTAGCTCAGCGAAACGCTTTGTTTGCACGAGACCTCGTTGCATAGGAGGCACTTTCCAAAGCCACGCGCTCCGTGCCCACGCCTTTGTCTGCACTGCTAGAACAGCGTCCTGAGACTGGCTGAATGAAAGCTGTGCAAAGGTGGGGCACGAGCGTCTTGAGACGCGGAGTCCCCCTCGGCACGGCTCAAATTATACTTCGTCTCACTTCATCTTCGAGCGAAGCCAAAGCTATGAGGCGCGACCAGCGCTTTTTGCATTTCTCCCCAGCTCGCGCGCTCGAGCAAAGCCTGAACGCACAGGAGCTTCCGTGCTCGCGCTTCCAGTTTTGCCTTTGCTCGCACATAAGGTGAACACGAAGCAAAGTCGTGTCACAAATTTAGAGCACACGACCACCGCTAGGCTGTTTCTGCGCGCCTGTGGTTGGCCCCGAGATGCTCGCCTATTCAAACCAATGTATGGCCAAACTCTATCAATAAACGGCTCTGGATGAGCATTTATATCTATACTCTGTTTCACCTTGTGTTGTACCGCAGGAAAGGCTACAAGCGCGAGCTCTTCGCTCTATGGCACATCTTGGCGGCTCAAGCTCTCATGCATCATGGGCAGCTGCCAACTCTATGAGCTCGCGCTTCTAGCCTTTCACTGCGGTACAACTTAAGGTGAAACGGAGTATAGATCGTCATGCAGGTCAGCTCTCGGCATTTGATAGCTGCATCTTGAATAATGGCACGTAGACATTTTCGTACCGTCCACATGCCATGGAACAATGGCACACCTTGCACTGATAACTTAATCGGAGCACCTGCACCGGGTTGGAATCGTTCCTCTGGCCGCAGACGAAGTAGCCGTGAGCATAAACGTGACGACGAGTCTGATACAAAGCCCTTGCGATTCACGCTCCCAATCGACTGACTTCGTAAATAATTGGATCCTTGTGGAACGTGTAAACCTCCATAACATTGCAGCCACACTCGAGTTACAGCTTCTTCTGCTCATCGCACATTTCCCACGATTGTTATTCTGCGCGTTAAAATTATTTGTGCACCCGACGATGACGTAGGGATAGCCAGGCAACCGTAGATTTTGGAAATTGTAACACACACACACATACAAAAAAGAAGCACTCTGAACTAACTCACGCGCGACGTCCGCTTTTAAGCCTTTTCGCCCAAGCCCTTGGCAGTTGCATACCCTCTGTCAGTGGGCAATCCAGAAATGCACCGGGACGAGGGTGTGTCAGTTAAGCGCTGGTATGAGGTTATGCGAAAAAGGTCTATAGTATACATTTATTTGAGGAAAATCGAAATACCGACCCCGACACACCAGTGTTTGATATCAAATGCAACCACCCTAAAATATTTAATAATTTCCCTCTTTACACCCCCCCTCCTCCTTACCCCTGCGTGATTTTTCTGCCTTTTATTTTGTTTTTGAAAGCCAATGCCGTGTCGTGATTTGTTCTCCCCCGATAGTGTCGTCAGCGGGACGTATTGAGGATCGCGTGACTAAATGGTTGTAGCCCGCAGGAACGTACTCTTCAGGAGCAGGGTGGAAAACAATCTCCATTTCTGCCCAAACTTCGAAAAAATAAGTTTGTCAGTTCACTTTCTTGGAAAACACAGAAACAAAATACGATTAGACCTGAAAAAAAAATTGCGATGTTCGCGACGACAATAAACAAGCGCATATCAAACTTCTTCTCTTCTTTTTGTGTGTGTGTGTCAGTGTTGTACACGTTCCTCAAAAAAAGGAACGACAGATCGTTCCTCGTTCCTTCTGATTTTTGGAACGCGTTCCCGTTACAAGTTCCACACTTGAAAAAGGAACTCGTTCCCGTTAGAGTTAACAAAAATGGAACATATCGTTACATATACGTCACAGTTGTATTTTGCTGATTACCATATTTAGTTAGATCGAGCAAAGTTTTATTCTTTTTTTTATTTATACCATCAAATGGCAACATACGAATTTGAATGCCGTGATGCAATGGAGCCAGGATAAGAAAACAAGCGGGAGCAGATTTTCATTTGTTGATATACAGTGATGTCTCGTTAATATGCACGCCTCCGTTCCCCCCAAGAATCGTCCATAATGTGAGTTGTCCATATTAACGAGGCAAAAATGCATGTATTTTACCAGTTTGTCTCCGAAAATGATGTCCATGTAGTGAGGTATTCATATAAATGGGGTCCATATTAACGAGACATGACTGTATTCACCTTTAAAAGTCGCAGCTTTTAACCACATTCATGTTTGTGGTGGGCGATTCAGACGAGCCAAATGTACTGTTACCCCACATTGCCCGAGCGTTCTACAAAAACCTCACACGTTTATATCTAACAAAGTCCCTTGTTCGAACTTTACAACAGTTGATTCTTGATGTTGCTGTCCACAAGACGAGCAAGCGAAGAAGGGGAGGGCTTTTGGAAGGTCAGTCTTGAAAACTACTAGTCCTTCTTCGTGAAGGTTGGATTCGTTGTTCAGTTTGAAGGTGGGGAACAAGGGGAGAAGGAATAAAGGTTAATTTTTTTGTATATTTTAAGTGACCAGTGTTTGGGATACAAGGGTGCGTTCGATATCTGGTAACCTGTTCTTTCGCTGTAACTGTAGGTTTCTTTGTAGAAGTTCAGTAATGGGTGTAGTCGGCCTTATATTTCTGGGATATGAGGATTCGTGGAAGCAAAGAAAGTAGCAAAGTTTGAAACGTTTTTCTTTCTGTGTCTTCTTCATTAACTTAAAGTTTTGCTCTTCGTACCGCAGCCTCGGGCACTGAAAAAAGAATCAATGTCCACTAACTCTCCTGCACCCGACTATTACCAAGAGAGGACCCCACAAAATAAACCTTAAGATATCTAACCGAAACGTTAACGAGGTCCTGCTGTTCGTAAAGATATTGTGTTTATACTTTTAAAATTTCCCTCTTAAAAATAAAATAAAACTTACCCCACAGGACGAAAAAAGGAACGCCGTTCCTTTTTTCGTTTCAGTAAAATGTAACGAGTTCCCGTTACAGTTCCACCGATGCAAAATGGAACGAGGACGTTCCTTCGTTCCTCCTAAAAGGAACGCCTTCTAGGAACGCTGTTCCTTGGAACGCCGTTCCGTACAACTCTGGTGTGTGTGTGTGTGTGTGTGTGTGTGTGTGTGTGTGTGTGTGTGTGTGTGTGTGTGTGTGCTGTGCGTGTGCGTGTGCGTGTGCGTGTGCGTGTGTGTGTGTGTGTGTGTGCTGTGTGTGTGCGTGCGTGTGCGTGCGTGCGTGTGTGCGTGTGTGTGTGTGTGTGTGAAAAAGTGTTCGCAGCTTTGTTATTCGCTGAGATCCTTCTATAGTTGGCCGTGGTTTGACTGCCTCTTGTTCTGCTAAAAAGCGAGCTCACATGCTTTTTTTTGCGCCGTTTAGTTGCTATTTTTGTGTTTTTCTTTTTAATCCTTCTTAAGCCTCTTTGAGTCGAGATTTGTAATTCCCTGTCGTTCGCTCCCGAATAATTGGTTTCAAGCGGAGCAACGTTGATTACCATCTTATTCTTTTCACAATATATCAGGAGCCACAAATATAAATGAAACGCCAGTTCAGTCTTTAAAGCAAGTGACTCATTAAGAAAGACACTTAATGTCAATCGAGAATTTGTATAAAAATATACTGAGTTCGATTTGAGAACATGCTCATTATCCTCAAAAACGTATTTTTTCTTGTTTTTTTTTAAATATAATTTTGACGATTTGAGATACATCTTTCTTTTTAGGGATCCTAGATATTTCTTTCTACTTTTGAGCGGAAATTTTAATTGTTAGGCTCTACGAATTCAGCGCTTTTTTTATCCCAATCATTATTGCCTCATGCGATTGAGAAAGAAATACTAATTGACACTTTATGCCCATCCAGAATTTAGAACTTCTTGTTGACGGTATCCCCTCGGAGCTGCTGATAGAGTTATTCATCTGAAACAAATGGCAAAACGTCAAAAACAAATAAAATAAATTCAATAAAAAAATACAAACGGTGCCCCCCCCCCCCTCCCCTTGGATATGATGTTTCCCTTCTTCATTGTCACTGCTCACATCGTGTTTTCTTCTTGTCCAATAGCTATTACAAAATCGAAGCGATCCTAGCGATTGTGCAAAGCATCTTGGGGGCCCCTTGGCAACAGTTTCGCTTTGGATTTGGCAACAAAATTACGGCGAAATACAATGCTTGCAGTGGCGTACCAACTTGTTTTTGAGTGTGGGGGGGGGGGGGGCAAACCAGACCCCAGAAGCTCCCCCCCTCCCCAGGGCCGGGGGCGCTGCCCTTGGTATCCCTTGGGCGCCGCCGACCAGCATTTGCCCTGCCCAGTGGCGGCTGTTTCAGGAGGGGGGGGCAAAGCACATGCCTCGCCCCCCCCCCCCCACCCCCACTCTGAGAACCGAGGAGGCAAGCGCCCCCCTCCCCCCCCCCCCCCCCCCGGTTGGTACGCCCATGGATATGCTTGCATTTTCGAATGTATGACTTTCCTTATCCTCAAATGTATAATACTGTAGATGTTGCCTACCTTCTCTTCAATGACCTTCTTAAATTATTCGTGAGCCGGGACGCTCATGCTGCACTCTGAAAGGTGTGGGACACAGTCAGCCTTACTGCTACTCCTCGCTAAGTCTAGGCAGGTCTCTACAGCCACTGGAGGTCCGTGTTTCAACGGGGGCTTTCATGAAGATGAAGGGGTGCAATGCAAGTGAGCACTGACTTTATTTTCATGCAGTGCTGAGACGCACTATGCTTCGTCAACGGGGCCATCGAAATTGAAATCATGCAACTATACTCTCTACGACCAAAGAGGTCCCGTAATGCAATGCGGGCAGTGTTGCACTCGGGGAATCTTGGAAGTAGCCTATCTTATTCCGAGCTTCGTCCTTTGCTGGTATACTTCTACTGATCGCCGAGATTTTTTGTCGCGTGTTCTACAGGAGAGGGAAATCACACGCCATTTCTTTTTATAGAATATGAAAGACGTTGCAGTAAACCAGCCAAAATGGGAGGTGAATTATAAGTAGGGTTTCGTGTAATGATAAATTTGAAAAACTCCGAAAAACACCTGCCGGTAAAATTTGGGTCACTTCGGATTTATCCGATAAACTCAGAATTTCGATGTGCCAATTCTGCCCCCCCCCCCCGACCCGACACACACACACAAAAGTATTTTACAATTAATGGTTTGATTAGCTTGTAGAGTCAATGGTTCTGGGAAAATGCCACCACACTTATGTTTCAAATTTCGTTCAGGAGAACAGGTTATTGCACTTTCGGGTCACGACAAAAGTCACTCTTTATGTTTCCAGTTTGGGTCATACTATTTGTGCTTTAGAGGAAGGCGAGGTTGTGTTTTTGTAACAGTGAAAGCTATGGACCATAGAAATTCCATAAAGTGGGGGAGATGGACAGTTGAAACTTCTTTATTACATCCTTTACCACTCTACCTCGCGCGGCCGCGAAGTAGGTTGATGGAATAGTATGGAATGAATACAAGCTTCCGAGCGACTACCTCCAGGAGTTTATTGATTTTAAGGTCTCGACATTTATCGAAGCAACACTTGTGTGCAACGTTCGTCGTAGGACAAATTAGAATTGCCAGTAGTTATGGCACCAACGCCGAGTGCAACTGAAGAAAATATTAATTGATACAATCGCTTTTTTTTCCTTTTTGTTCAGCATATCTTTACACCCGGAAATTATTTATTTATTTATTTTTAATAAGAAACACTCCGAAAGTAAATTCCAAATTTCAGAGAATTGGGAATCAAACAAATATAAACTCCGAGTTTTCGGCAAAAAATAAACTCCGAAAAAGAACAGCGCACGCTAAAGCTTTGCGTACGCAAAGAATACCGTCGTCGCCACTGCGCAAACGCCGAACGCTAACCATGTTTTGCGCTTTTCGCGCGCTATTTTAGAGTACGCAATGTTTGGGAAATTGCGTGCGTACGCAAAGATTCTTTGCGCTCCTGAGGAGGATTTGTAATGAGAAGCTGGCTAAAGCCAAGACGAGCACAGCTAAAATATGGCGGCTACTGGGACCATGTCTGCGGCCGCTTTGGCGGCGTCGTGAAGGCTACGTCGGCGGCATCCTCGTGACTGCGATTTTCAATACGGGACGACATTGGACTCGCTTTGGCGACGATCACCGGCAACTTGATGCTTGCGACGCGCGAACATTTCTCGGCGAAGGTACGATGTGCGAAGGTCAGTACACGAGACCTTTCTTGCCGAGGCGGCGCAAGCGGACATGACCGGTCGACCGCTCGCGTCGCCTTCTCATGTTTAAACAAATCTAAAATGTTATTCTGGATAAAAAAACATTTTTTTCCAGGTTACAGCATTGTGTGTGTGACGTAAAAATTTTGGCCATATCTTGGTGGCGTTGCAAGCGCGAGATGCTTGGGCTTTTGCGTCACGGCGGAGAAACACTATTCTAAAACTTTCTTGCGTAGCGTGCGCTAACGAAAACGCTAAATTTAGCGCTGTCGTGCGCATAAATTGCGTACGTTATTCTAAAACTCTCTACTATATATACTTCATCTCACCCTACGATGGACTAAAGGCAAAAGCTACGAACCGCCATATCCAATCACGAGCCACTTAGAATTTGCGTGGTATTTCACTTCGATGCATGCATCGGTGCCCGCGTCTCGGATCACTGATGGGGGTGTGCGGACAGTGGTTTGAATCGAAACAGCACTGTGTGACCCACCAATTTTACATGGCAAAGAAAACCCTGACGTACAGACTGTTTGCAGTATCAATGAATGATGCAGCGCTTTTTGGTTCGGAGCATTATTCGCGCACCCCTAATCAAGCATGTCATAGTTTAGCGTGGGACGTGATTGGACCTAGCGTCCCATGACTTTGGCCTTTAGTCCATCGTAGGGTGACACTAAATATATAGTGCTTATGCAAGGGACTGCACCTTCGAGAAGGGCTTTGGCTTTACGTATGGTAAAGATGAAAGCACGGGGCCTTGTTTGCACTCTGTGCTTTTCCCGGGGAAGTTTATAGAACGATCCGCGAACAACGTCGTCGTGATATTTTCGCTTTGGATTAGCGAATAGCAATGAAATAGCAAGAGTACACTCCAAGAAATGCCTCCGCGTCTACTTACCCGCAAAATACTCCAAGAGCCAATCTCAGCGATCTACGAAATCAGCTCAGCGAATGATGAGGCGGAACATCTGTTTAGACCTCAAAATGATCGAAGTCCACGCTATGGCATTACGCAATGCAAGCATTACGCATTGCATTGCGTAATGCCACAGCGCAGAGTTCATTTTTAGGTCTAAGCGGATGTTCCGCCTCGTCATTCGCTGAGCTGATTTCGTTGACCGCTGAGTGTTTTGCGGGTAAATAAACGCGCAGGTATTTCTTAGAGTGTACCACGCGGGGTATCCCCAGGAATTGAAAGTAGGGGGTGTCTAAATTTTAGGGGGATTAGGGAAGGGGGGGGGCATGGAGAATATAGGAGTCGTTGCGAACTAAGGGGTGCCATCGGAAAAACAAGGGGGGAGTACACCCTGTAGGGGGTTGGGGGAGGGGGGGGTGTAGGGAGATCAGTGGTAGCACGTCTGGGAAAGAAATAAAAACAGTTTATTTAATGTTATCAGCCTCGCACATTTCGACAGTTATCTATAGTCGCTGACAGGTTTAGACACGCAAGTCATTATGTTCACGGTTGTTGCTTCGGGATTCATTTCTTTTTTTTTTAATGCGAAAGTAATAACTATTTCATGGAGCAAAGCCGACGGCGCCTGTAATTGCAAAAAAAACACACACTAAAGAAATGACAATTTTCTTATTGGCTGAGCAAAACGGCTCCCAGATAGCCATTGGCGGCCGCTTCACGAGAGCGGGAGCTCGGCCGGTGGCTTGCATTGCACCCGTCTATTTTGCTCAATCCGGCGACTTTTCATGAAAATGGAAAAATATTTAATGGTGTAAAAAACAACGTAGACGCCTTTTTAAAGGGCCTGAAAGCTTCGTGTCTGGGAGTGACCCGCAGCGCGAAAGCGAGAGGGCCCCCAGTACTGTACGTCACTGGCAGCGCGGCGTAGAGCAACGCCGCTCCATCCACAGAGCCCCGATGACAATTTAGGCCTAGCGACGAGTACGGAAGACGCACGCAAGGGGGCAGCCGCCAAGTACGGCACCGAACGAGTTCACGGGTTTTCCAGTCGCTAGCTTTTAGGTGCACTAACTCTTGCTACATATGCTGGATAACTACCACGTATACAGAATTAAAACAAAATCAGCTTACCTCCTATCTTTAGACGGCTAGCGCAACAGAGGTAGGTGCCGCTCGGCCTGCGTACTCGTTTAACGAGGACGATCCTGACGTCACGTTCACATAGCGGCTGATTTCCAGTTTTGCCGGGGCCTCGAGCGGCTAGTTTCGGTTTTGTTGGCCGCGCCGCAAACAAAACTTTGAGGTGTCGATATCTTTAAAACTACGTACAATAAAGAAAAAAAAATACACCTTGCGATTCAGGGACGCTGACTGCACTAATAACAGTCATAATCCCAAAATCGAAAGTATGGACAAGAGTTGCCCTTTAAGTTCCGAATTTCGAGTGTAATGTCCAGGCATCGTTTTCAATCGTTGCGAAAGCATTGCATCCCAGCTGTGTTAAGACGCTGCTCATAAGGGACGACCGTTTGTAGACCTCGGACGCTCTGACCGGAGGCAGTTGCCTCAAATCTCCTCAAAGGATGACATCGTAATCTCCGAATGGCTCGCTGAGTGTGCAGTGGCGCACGCACTAGGCACATGTTTAGTCAGCCAGAACCGTGGAGCCGCCATGGCGTCGGGGACGCGTGCTCGTCTCGCACCGCAAAGGCCCGTGTTCGATTCCCACCTAGACCGAAATGTGCCAGCTTTTATTCTCAAATCCATTAATGGACTTTGTTTACAGGAACCTTCTTGAAAACTTTGACGTCAATCCGAGCGTTTTTGACGTGTTTTTTCTCTTTGCGCCGTCGGCCATTTTTGGTGTCATCGCTCGGTCACGCCGCCGCCGACGCCGTATTTTCGCGTAATGGGCCACATAATGCTTTCGTATTAAAATATTGTATTTAAGAGAGTGTAGGTGCATTCCGTTCACCTGTAAGCCGATAAGGCAGCGAAAGCCGCAACCACGCCCGCCACCCCGCTTGCTTACGGGGAACGCAAATGATCCCTGGAATTCTGCAGACAAAGCTAGCGGTGCTCATGCTAAGTAGCAGCGTCTACCCCCGCTAGGAGATTCGGAGGTAAGGAACCGATCCACGAAAGCTCCCTTTGAGATGGGCCTTTCAAGCGTGAGTGAATGCAACGTCTCAAAGCTGTGGTCTTGAGCCTGTAGCTTTGACGCACTGTCAACTTATGCATGAACGGAGTATCGTTGCATGCAGTACTGAAAAATGCATGGGCTGCATGCATTGTCTTCTTGGCGTTTTTTTTTGGATATTTGTATATTCCTTGCACGTTTTTCTAGTAATTCTAGTAACCGGCAATACAGAAAAAAAATTGTGTTTCCTTTTCGGTTATTTTTCCTCTTCACGATGTTTTCTATTTTGTTAAACTTGCTATCTTTATGCTACTGAATTGACCAGTTTGCTATACTGATATTAGTCCAATGTCTGTATTATATCCATATTAAAAGAAAGAAAAAAAAGTAACGAGTAATTAAAGTAATCCGTTACCAATATTACAACGAAATTGCATTGCAAATTACTACGGATTACAAGCATTACGTTTCTTGTAACGGATTACTTCCCAAGTCTGCGTACGACGGAGCAAATTTACCACGTGGTTTCTAACCGGCTCGTGATTGGACTTGGATCCAGCGTAGGTTGAGACGGAGTATACCTACGACGAAGACCCCCTCCCCAATCCATTTCGAAAGAGTTCACCAGCGTGTGCTAAGAACAGAAGGTTATCTTACCTACGATTTTTTTTTTGTTACTAAATCGAGATCTCTACTAGTCCAGCTTGTGTTTAGTTATTTATCCTTCTATCTTTCTCTCCCTCGCTCTTTTTATGTCTATCTTTATTTCTAAAGGAAGTGACGAATTCTATTAGTAATAGCTCATTTTGTTCTCAGTACGCCCGCGAGGAAGGTCACGTACTCTCTCTGGAGTTTTAAAATGGAAAATCTTAACTAGGCTTCGGTAGTTCTTAATCATTTCGGAGGAACGAGGCGTCATGGAGGAACAAGACCTAGACTCGCCTGGAGCTCAACAAAATGTAACCACTTTAAACATATCTATACATTACAAAAAAAGTAAAGAAAAAGTATCGTGAAATGTAATCAATTACTTCCTGGTAACTTTTCAATTATTTCCGTGATGCAGTAATTGGATACTGTAATCAGTTATATTCTGCAAGGAAGTAATTGTAGTTGTAATCAGTTAATTTTTCTAGTAAGACTGGTGTTGCTTCGCGGTAATGTTGCACAGATAAACTTGGTGCGTTTTTTGACTCAACGGCGAGAACATCGTCGTGCCGTTGATGTTCGCGCCTTTCGTGGATAGTCCGACGACTACCGATCTAGTCCTCGGACGTTGCGTCTAGGAAAGAAAGCCCTGCCAGAGCTAGCTCTCCAGCGGGGGAGAAACGCGAAGGTCGCGACTTTTGAGGTTGCACACTCCAGTTTCAACTGCTGGATGCTGCCGCAACAATTGCTGTCGCACTTAAAAAACAAAAATTAACTCAGCTGGGATGCGAATTAACCTGAGACCGAGGTAATAAAAAGCTTCTAAAAATTTTGGTTTTTCTTGTACCCGATTGTCAAGTTAATTCGAATCACTGTACTTATGTTGTCCGCCGATCGCCTGCAATACGTGCGATCTTATACCCATGTTCTTGTTTTTTTCTCGAAAATAGTTTGTTTCTTTTTTTTACCATAAAAACTGTGGCACACGTGACTCGATCAACACCACACGGAAAGCACAAAGTTTGAAAATCGCTGTATTTCTATCGGCTACGGCGTAGGTAAACTGCCGTTCACGGGCGACGAGCGTCGCAGAAACACAGACGCAGAGGACGTCGAAGATGTGCCAGGACCGACCCAATCCCTCAGCGTGTTCACCACGGTCGTAGTGATGGGGTTCACCACTCCACAGTCTCCCCTGTAATCGTCGCTGGTCACGTCCCAGAGCACGAGTCCTCCCAGGGAGCTGTTCTTGGCCACGTCGACCTTGTGCCGCGCACTCTCGGGGTCCTCGTACACGACGCCCTCTACGCCCCTGTAGGCCATAGGGTTCCCGAACCCCTGGACGGCATCCTCGTCCACGAGCCGTTCTGCACCAGGACGCAGACCTCGAAGTAGGCCATGACTCCAAACTGGTTGGTCACGGGTCTTGGCCTGCCCGGCCGCGCCTCTCTCCCCTCGACGCTGAAGGAGATGCCGTCGAGGGTCATGGACGCCAGAAGCTGTCGGGAGCCAAGAGTCAACAGTCAAATAAAGCACACGAGCTCGGATTTGATCCAATCCAATGGCATCGGTACTCCTCGGGCTATTCAAATGTTAAAGTTCACAATTTTAGATGGTGAGGACTAGGGTGCCTCAATGTCCTTCTGTTTAGGGTGATGCCACCCTTTCTGGTACCCGATGCCGACAGCACGCGCTCACGGGTAAAATACAAAGAAATTGACGAAAACAAAATGTCGCCATAGCACAGTCAGCGCCACAAACGCGTGCAGGGCACGCGCTTTCACGCGCTTCTGAACAAAAAAATAAAAATAAAAGTGTGTGACAAAATGGCGAGATGTCTCCACCCTAAGCAAAGCGCACATGAAGGCACCCTAGTGAGGACTATTCACATGAGCGACACAGAGTTATTATCATGTACAATAGAGGTCCAACTGGCGCTAGTGTGCGGTTTCAAATTGAAACAGACAACAACCAATGTGAAATTTACTTCCCGTAAAGCATTTTTGTGGGGAAAAGTGAGTGCATTTTCTTCATGTGCTTGATTACAAGAGCAAATATCACGAATAATTCGTACGTACTAGATAGATTGGGACATTTCTTAGTCATGGGGAAAAAACATTTGTCAGGGCGTTTTTCTTACAAATTCATGACATCAAAGACGGTACTAAAATGGCTTCGTACATGTACTTATGTACACTGTCCGACACTGTTAGCGCAAACACGGCATCGACGCTTTTCTGCAGGGGTTTACTTGCCAAAGCAACGAAGAGCATCTCGCAAATCAAGAAGAGATGAAGAACTGCACACTAATACCGGGTCAGTACCCACCTGTGCATTTAGATCATCAAAATAAAGTAAAGCCAAGTAATGAGTGCGATTTCCAATAAATAATATTCGTTTCATTCGCTGTGCTGCTAATGCGTGGGTGCCGCAAAGGTAAGTTTGTTCTATCGCTTCAAACTCGTACCGGCATGCTCAAAAACTTTTAGAACGGTGAAAAGCCAAGAGATCTTTCTGCCGCCCGATAAATTCAGCACAATAATATAAATAAAAAAAACCTTTTATAGTGTTCGCACTTTTACTGTTTTACGCATTTTAACCTTTCGTAAATGGGTGTCATTTTAGTGGCGTATAAATGTCGCAGATTATCATATTAGCGTCATTGGAATGTTGGCGCTGCTTGAACAAGTCCTACGTTCTTTTCGACTGTTAACTGCTTAGATTCGCCGCTTGTCTTTGCAGACTTGCCGTGCAGCATACGACTGCAACAGGAACATTGGTAAATTTAAAAAATCGCTTACTGATCGGGAAAATGCTGTAACTAAAACAATAGCATCTTTATAATGTTAATAATGTTACCTACACTCTTTCAAAATCTACCACTATTTACTATGCAAGAGCTAGCAACTGTTTGTCACATATATTGCTAGGTACGTAGTAAACGTAGGTAGTAACGGTCAAGCTAGTAACGATTACTAGGTGAAGATACTAGTAACCGGAAGACCGGAACCGCAACGAGTCACGTGATTTCCGGTGGAAACATACGTGTGGTTATATCACTGACCAGCGGATGGCAGGCGCAACAAAAATTAAAACTGGAAATGAGTAATCCAGGTGGCGCTAGTAACAATCAATTAAAAGTTAAATAAAGCAACAGAATATATTATAGTTTATTTCAACCTCTCCACATTTGCAACGAGACCCAGATCTTGCACACAAACATTTTCAGCACACAATTGATACAAGGCATTTAACACAGATCACATACAAATACGACGAATACACGCTTACTCTAATCACTCTAATCGCTAACTCCCTTGAGTGCCCATGAGTCTTTTATACTGACCATTTGAGTGCGCAAACTTGTCGTCGTGTATCACCACGTTAGTGAATAATGTTGCAAATATAATGCTCTTTCGCAACAATATCCTTCCTCAAGAAGTTTTCAAACGATTCAAGGCTTCTATCTCCTAGCAGAAAGCAAAGGTAATCACGGAAATTATTTGCGACAGTCAATAAAACAACCTCTCCCACCGGTTCTCATCATCCACGCCTTCGCTTCCCCGCATAGCAGCCTCGATCCAGCTTTCTCGTCGCTTACGTTAATCGAGAGTAAAAACGAATGCGGTCGCCATCGGCTAGAGATTGCTTTATTGTCGTCACCTGCTGCGAACGAAGGCTATAATTGACGGTGAGTGCGACGGCAGCTGCAGTCCTTTCGCGCGTTGCACGACAAAATTGCATGCAAAGTTAATATCGGATGCAGCTCGCATTTTAATTTGTGTGTAGTCCACTGACGAATGCTCGCGTTTCTGGGGAAGACACTAGCGAATTCAGAAGGAATGGTAGATTGCCAAAACATTTTTTCATTAGTCTTAGAGCAAGATACACTATTTACGACGCACATCAACGGTCGTAACAGCGCACTGTCACGCCCGTAGACAGCTCAGTCAGAATCATTCGACCACTGAGCACACACAGACCGTGAAGAAGACGTTCCCAGCGTCAAGTAGGGGCGAAGCAGCGAAGCTTCTTGGACAATAGAAGGAAAAAAATCCAGAGACAAGGAGCGTAAAGGACGAGAACAACACCGACTAAGACGGTGTTGTTCTTGTCCTTCTCAGCTCTTTGTCTTTAGGTTTTTCTACTATGATTTGTCACCAGCTCGCCTGCGTCTTTACTCTAACTTCTTGGACGGCGAAACCCATACCACTGAACCGGCCGAACGATCGCCGTAGAGTGGCGGATCCGGTGACAAGCGGCACGAACTCGTCCAGTTGAGCTCACGAACGTTAACTATATATGCACGCCAACAGGGAAGCACGAGAATAGCGCACGACACATGGCAATAACGGCAGGCCTATATCGCAGAACGAGTGTCTCGCAAACTCCGACTGGCCCCAACTAGAGCACTATATAGCTTTTACGGAGCAGAGTAACGCAATCCTTTGATCCGCGTGTTTTGCCGAAAACATGGCCGACAGAGCAGCTCGGCATGAGTAGCGCGAGTCACGTGACATTCAGGGCTCCAGAAGGCGCCCGCTCTACGGGAGAACACATGAAGATCGACGCAACACGGCTTATTCAAAAATAAATGCCGAGTTCACTCTTTTCGAGGCTAGTCTGTCGTGAAGTTGGTAGAGCACTAAACACTTCATCAAAATTTTCATAATATTGGATGCCTGTTTAAATTTTGAGAAGGAAATTTCTAAGTCAATGGCGTTTGAAGCGGGCGATTGTTTTACGCAACGGAGATGGACTTTATGGGTTGGCTGGAGCGGGTCACGTGAACGGTGTGACGTTGCCGCGTCGTCTGCTGCATGATGCCGCTCAAGCAATTAAAAATCAAATATAAAAATATTACGTTCTTACATGGCATACAACTCAGCGCAAATTATTGTGAACTGTTCCTTTATTATGTAAAAAAATATCGTTGTTCCGATCATCCCCAAAATTTTCAAGGAACAACGCTTTTTTTAAGTTCTTCATGCATTTGTGACCGGAGTTGGAACCCCCGTGCGTTCGCCGCTAGTCGCCGAGAGATGGCGTTCTAGATTGCGCTACTCTGCTCCGAAGGAACTATATAGTGCTCTAGACCCAACCTGCTTGTCGAACAATGTTGCCAAGCTTTCCTTGCGAAAGAGAAACATACACTTTAAAAAATTCAAGAAAAAAAAAGAACTTGTTTTGACTTTGGAAATGTTTTTATCACGTGCTGCGTAGCTATTTTCATCCCAGTTAAAACGAAAATAAAAATATAAAACCTTCCAAACGAATGCAAAAGTGAAGGAAAGTCAGACGCCGCATGGCCCCTGCATCAACAGTAGCTGCGGCTAGGCTAGGTGGAGCAAGCTACAGCCAGATATAAAGGGTACAGCCGTTAGCATTGATTCATCCATCCATCCGCCTGGCTGCCATGCTGGGCGCGATCGCGGCAGTGCTGGCATCCACGACGTGCTGGAACGGAGGCTGCGATCGTTATAAAGTCAGCTCCAGCCACTGATCTCAATGACAATTGCTGGATCGCGCTAACCCGCTTGTTCGCTGCAGCGCGAATGAAATCACCGGACTTCACTCGCTTGGGATACGATTTCTGGTTTTGCCAGCCTTTTGGTGCGGTTTTCCAGCGTGCTGTAGACACGTTTTCTATTCGTTCGTCGTCATTCGCCGAAGAAGTTTTTTAAGACTCTGTGTATTGTTGAGACTTGCCGTTGTGAACACGTGGAAAATTTTATGAAAGTGCAGTATCGCAGGAAAA